>JADFUC010000501.1:3000000-3167749 GCA_019722365.1 Lithospermum erythrorhizon
GATAGCACTCCAATTGTCAACGAACTAGGTAAGAGAGTTTCAGTACATTTATTGTAAAATAAATCAAATTTGCCCTTAGCTTCTTGAAAAATGGCCGTTGTTTAAATTGTTGTGAAAATAGAAGTTCCAGTTTCATTTTACTTCAAAGTAAGACATTTGTTCAACCATCTAGGTACTATATTAATATAATGGGATAAGACGACCTTTAAAGGAACTCGACGAACTACTCCCTCTGCCTAAGTAATAATTTCATGTCATGTTTGTAATGACACAAACTTTAACAGGGGCAAAACATGAAAGGTAAGGGAAAAGTACATTGAAATCATATAGCATCAAAGTAAATGGAAAAAAAATACAATTTTGTTGTAAAACATCAACTATTCTTGTTGAAGAGCTGGGACCAAATAATTAAAAATGACCTTTGACATACCACCATATTTTGCATTCACAAGATTAGAAAAATCATTCTTCATCAATTGATATTCGTTGCTATGAATTCCAGAGGATTCAGCTTCAATGTTAGATGCCTGCAAAACCAAAATATTTACATGTGCAAATGAATATAATATAACCGATTAATACTATAATTAATGCATCAGAATCCATCCCTCAGAGGAATCGCAAGGCCCATCTTAATCTCATATCATATGAAGGGAGAATCAACAAAAACTAAGTCTTACTATGTTTCGAAAGCAATAGACACTGATCCATTGGGTTTTGGATGAGCATTTTTAGTTAGCTTGTATACTCAAAATGCTTAGAGTTTGAGCCTTTTTTCCAGGTGAGTTGCTTATAAGCAATTAGAGAAAGCTCATCTTAAAATCCCAACTTTCTGCGGAGCTAAGAAACATCACAGTACAATATATAGCTTCAAAAATCAACTTCGGACATTTTCATCAGAAATAAGACTCCTACAGTCCTACACTACACACATCGTATCAACTACTTAGTTTCATATGTATAACTACATATCATTATCGTATTTTTTTCTAATTTTTCTTTCTTTATGATGAAAGTCATATTGAATTAACCATTTGAAATCTGATTGTACCTCTAATTGACGTAGAGTATCCAACAAATTGCAACGATCTTCGCATAGAACTTTATACTGTCCTTGTACCTCAGAGAATTCAGACAGCATTATCCGTTCACAATCTTTAACAAGTCCCTCACCGATTCCTTCCTCGAGCAGGCGCTTCTTAAGCTTTTCCGTTGATATAGAGACATTACTTGGTAAAATTGAAAGATTGTCATTGAATGGCTTGAGAGAAAATAGACTTCTAGTTGAAGTCAAAGCTTCTATCCAGGCTACCCTTTCCCTAGATGAATAAGTCCTCAAATGAAGAGTCTTTGTAGCTGTGAATATGTAAAACCTCCTATCATCTGATCTGCTTTCTCTAAACGATGATATCTGCATACAAATGTTATTATTAATGGCTTTAACTAAATCCAGTTATCTAATGCACAATAATCTCATGGATATGGCTGCAAAAACATAGTCAAGTGCCAAATTTAATTAAATTTTAGAAAACTATGAACTACTAGGACAAGACACCCAGGATATCTATGAATCAAAAGAAGTGGGGGGAGAGATAGATACAAAACATGAATTAGTTCTCTACATACTTAGAAATCCCTTGGGAAGCTTAATAAGTTAAAGATAACAAGATTTAACCTGAAATTAGTTCATCAATGTTTCAAGAACAAACAAACATAAAAACCCTTACAACTCCAAATTTCCTTGTCTATAAGAATGCAAAAGATACACTGAATAATATATTTTCTCATGAAAATACTGAGAAAATGACAACATTTAGTTTACTAATTCATTGGACTCCCCAAGAGATACAGTACCTAGCTGGCTAGCTCCCTAGGAGGAATATCCTTTTGTCCTGGTTTGCTTTGTCACCACACTCACCAGAATCCTTCTTTCCAGACAATTACTATAATATTTAATTGTAGCCTTCAAATGACAAAACTCATGTACACTCAAAGAAAACACACACAAAAATTTATTTAATTATATTATTGATTACCTAAGATAAGAGCAGTGTAGTAAATGAAAGGGGGTTTTCCATAACCAAAAAAGTCTAACCTTTGACCACCTAACACTCCTCTTGCAATTCCTACTGAAAGAAGGATACAAAGAAAACCCAGAAGGCAACTCAGAAAGCTTTTACTTCATACACTCAATATAATGTTCCAAAGGGAAAGGCCTACTTATTTTAAACATTTTTTATTAGAAAAAGGAAAACTAGTTTCTGTTCATGGGAGCAATGGAATTTTTGTTTATATTTTAATACTACTTCAAGAATAAATATAAATAAAAAATTTGTAAAAGAAAGTACCCCACAACCTATGCATAGAAGCTCTAGCCCTAACATATAGCTTGGCCCCCACCCACCTGCTGATGTGACCCAGTACAGATTAACACCCAGTTAAACATTTTGGACATGAATTGTAGATTAAACCATCTATAATTTGCAGAAAACTATGCCTAACCAACAACAATTTGCAGATCTCAAGTTACCAGTCCAATGAAGCTATAAAAAGAACACTTCAAGAATATGATTAACATACCAAAAGCATCTAGTGGAATGTATATCTTTGGACCTTCCACACAAAAAAAATTTATCGCTAATTTATAAAAATAAAAAATAAAAAAATCTGATTTAACACAATGAAACCTGATAAAAGTCAAAAGATACCAAAACAATAAAGATTTTTAAGCTACTTGGCCAAATCAGATTTACATAATCTCCCTTAAATACATTAATATGGAAACAATCTGATTCCATGATTTCCATCATTTCACAATTCAACTTTTTACTTTTTTGTGGTAACTCTTTCCCTTCAACTACCACCAAACCCCATTGATATCATATCCCAAATCAAAAACCAACAAACAAAACACCCCCTTTTTTCCAAATCACCATTATAAACCCATTTCTCCAAAGATAAAAAAAACCCATTTTTATTCCATTTCATTACAATGCATGCAAACCAATCTAATGCAATGCTCATTTTCTTGATCACATACATAAACATTATAAAATGAATGAAAATGCATCACTTTTGTTAAAAATGAAATATTTTAAAACCAACTTTTTATCTAAACAATCAATTATATGGATATAGTATAAGAATATTCACCAAAAAAATATTCCAAACATGTATCTTGAGATGTACAATACCATGACTCTTCCCTGATTTATTACCACCAACACCTCGACGGCTACTACTACGGCTACATGATATTTTCCCATTGGGCACATCACCTATAACATCGGCAGAACTAAAATTTTAGTTCAGGATGACGAAATATCTAATATTACTCAAATAACAAAAAATATACTCGGTACAACATAAATAATTTTTAAATAAATGAATAGTAATATTTTAATTTTCAATACTCTACCCCTCAAATAACAAAAATATACAAACATAACCTAACTACTTTTTATCTTTAAATAAACGAATAGTAAAATTTCATTTTCTAATCAACTACGCCTCCCCTAGTTCCACCACTGACCTATAACCCGGAGATCATCCCCGGGGACATTCTCCGGCCTTCGAGTTTTCGAGTAAGAAAGCACCCCATTCTTGATAGTAAACCATCTTGATCTCCACCCTTTACCATAATTAGTCCATTTATACAACAGCCCAGCAAAACCACCACCTCCATCTCCTCCAACAAACCCCTCAGATCCACCATACATTGAAGCGGTCAACACAGCTGAACCAGTCCTCAATAAAGTTGGCTCTGGTGAGTTATCTCCATTAACTAATGGAGCATTCCCACAATTTCCTTCTAGGGAAATACAACAAAGTGGATGCATTTCCCTTACACGCATTGAATATTATTGTGAATTTATGATAATGGGTTTTTGATCTAAGTATGAATATTAATCAAATTTCTATGTAATGGGCACTTAGCTGTTGAACAAAAGAAGAATAAAAATGGGAACTTTTTTCAAGATCGTGTGAAAACCGAAAACGTAAATTAAAATGAATTGAATAAATATATATTTATGTTTGTGATAATGAATGTTTGATCTGAGTATGAACATTAATCAAGTATCCATGTGAAGAAGTTTGATGGGCACTTAGCTGTAGAGCAAAAAAAGGATAAAAATGGGAACTTTTTTTAAGATCATGAGATTTGACATTATAATATAGGAGAAACTCAAAAACGTCGATTAAAATGAATCGAATAATTATATATGTAATGGTATGGTACATAGATTTTCTACATTTATGAGATTGATTTTGGCTCCAACAGAGGGGGAGGAGATGAAGATGTACCTGAGAGAGCTTGAGAGAGAGAGAGAGAGAGAGAGAGAGAGGTGAAAAGTGAGCAAAGTAGTTTATGGTTTTCTGAGTTGGAAAAAATTAAGAAACAAAATAAAGAAGAGGTTTATTTATAATGGGAATGTAATAGAAAGCGTTAAATTGCTAACGGCTCTACCGAGCTTATTATTTCGAGAATATCAGAAGAAAGATGTGATAATATTATGCGTTTATTCGAGGTGGATAAATTGTGCATCACCCAACATTATAACCTTTTACTTAGAAAATTCCCCTAAATTAAATTTTTATAAAATTTTATCAAATTTAAATGTTATTTTTAGTTTATATATATAATTATGATATAGATAGTTATTAAGACCCTTGTTTCAATTTATCATTAAATTCTATAGTGGTTGCATAATTATTAAAGTTGGTTTTTGTTGATGAGTACACTTTCTAATAATTAGAGAATTTGGAATCTAAGTAATAAACTTAAAAATGGCAACTCTTCAAGAACAAACAAAAAAACATCTAGGAGTTTTAATTAAATTAGAGAACATACTCTACTAATATTGTCAATGACATACCAATTTAGGACGAAATTTTTGTTCTTGATATAAAATATTTTTGGTTTGTTAATAAATGAAAAAACGTAGATTATTTCTTTCTAGGAAATAAGAGAGTGTGACCAACAAATCATAAGACAAAAATCAGTGACAATCACATGAATACATGATTGCACATATAAATGATCAATGGATAAATTAATAAGGAGATATGATGGAGATATTTATAATAATTAGTAAAGGAGAGTGTGATCTTATGACGTGTAATCGATTTACCGAATATTTGATATATTTTTATATTTAATTAATCGTTAAAATTGTGTAAAACACATTTCCTTGAATTTTTTAATTAATATTTTTATTTTTTGAAGGGATACTTTGATCACGAATAACTCTTTAAATATAAGATGAAAATTACGATAAAATACGATGATTAAATATTTTTTAAAAGATCATTAGTATCAATTTTATAGCACGATCGGATTGCTTTTTTGTGGATAATATTTATTTTGTTTTCTAATATATTTTATTTCAAGTATAATTTTATTAGTAATATTACTTAAATTATTAATATATATTATTATTATGACATATTAAAAAAGTTTTATAAAATTAAATAATACTCGGTATATATCCAATCGGTATGTAATAATATTTTTAGTAAAACATTAGTAATATGATATTAACATCCAAAATTACATTATTGAATAATAATCAATCAAATACAATTATGCTTGACGAATAGATAGTTAGTTTGAATGAAAGATCTTGATTTAAGCATCTTTATGTATCTTTTCCTCGACTAAAAAAAGAAAGAACTTTTTTTACATGACACGTGTCATTATTAACATGTTACAGACACTACCGATTATTTCGTCCAAGCAATGAGAACACGTTATCAATAATGATAATATTAATTAAATGAGTTGGTATTGCACTTCTTTATATGTTTTACTTTATGATTTTTGTTACCACATAAGTTGAAATAGAATAAAGAAAATTTTACATGGCAAATGTAATGACAGTTTGGGATATTTAGTGTCTTGATTTATACATGGAACGGTGAAAATAATTTGTGGGAAATTAATCTTCGTATATGACTTTATGTTATTTATTAACTGAAACTAAAATTATTAGTAGTTAATATCTATTATGATTCAAAGGGATAATAATTGTAGGCTGAGAAAATAATTCTACTAAAAGCATATAAAAATATGCTACATATTAATTTGTCAGCTACAAATTGTATCAAATATCCATAAATGTGCATTTGTAATCATATCCCTTGAAGAGTGAGATTTATGTCAGATTGGAAGAAAGATATATACTAAGCTATGCAGGTGAGATGTCCATGAGATATCTGAAATATTAATTTAACAATTTGATATCTTACGACTAAAATATATTGGCAGATTGATCGTGATATAGTATCGTGAATTATTTGTTTATTTCAATTAAATTTGTATGGTTAAAAGTATAATTTAAATTTTTGTGAATCTCGATATATAAAATTTGTACATGAAATTAGATAACAATAATAATAATAATAATAATAATAATAATAATAATTATTATTATTATACACCAAGTATATGATTATTTAACTAATACATATTATAATAATAATAATAATAATATTTCTACATATTAAACAACAACAATAATGATAAAATAATTATACACAAAATATATAATTATTTAACTAACACCTATTATAATAATAACAATAGGTCTACATAAAATATATTATTATTTAATAGGAGTTAATTCCTATTAGAACTCATGAATTATCAATTAAGAGGTGGAATTATTAATTAAAAATATAACATTTTTGCCTAACTTTTAGATTTTTAGAAAGAATGATAATTTAATAATTAATAGTGTGAAAATTGAAACATCTGGCCATGTGTATTTTCGTATATATCGATAATTAGTGATAAACAATTGAACGAAACTCTTTCAAACATATATTATCATATAAAAACTTTTCGTGAAACATATATTCGTTTCACAATTCTATTCATTATAATCCATAAAATTGCATTAGAATATATCAAATCAGATAAAATATGTTAGCCTAAAACCCTCACAAGTAGCAACCAAACATACACAACCTGGACAAATAATTGAATAGAAAGAAAGAAGCCATTCATAACCAAGCATATCATTGCCAGTGCAGCATATATATCAGTAGTTGCAGAGTACTTGTCCAAATAGTTACAACCTCCAGGCAGCATACATTAATTTTTTCAATTTGAGATGGATTTTGTTTATGGAAGGAACCTGTAATGACATAGTCATATAGAGAACAAGAAAATAAATTAAATGGATAGACAAGCAAATTACAAATAGCAGAAACTTTGAGATTATAGGTAACTTCAAACTTGTGAGTTGTCTGTAATGTGACAATATGATCATGTTACAATCAAACATTGACAATCTGAATGATAAGTCATCATTCACTCCGGGAGGCGAATACTCATCTTACAATCAAGCATATCTCGATTATAGGATACATCAATAAAACAAGGGTAAAAATATAACGAAAGTACCAATCGGGTTAACATTTAAAACATAAGTGATGAAGTGGAATCCTTCAAAACATAAATAATAAAATAATTCCACACCTCAAACATACGTGAACATTAATGACTTTTACCCATAAAACAACATCTACAAATTTGATGATATCAAATTTCCCATATTTAAACATTTTTCAAAATTTTAATCCAAATTTTATCTGACTCAATTGTAAATTGTATTGCAAATGCTCTATGTCGCATACTGAGCCCACGGACGCCACAAGCTAGCCCTCTATAGATACGGGTTCATGACTAGTAGAATTGACTAGAGAGGTAAAGGGTCCATTAAGGTAAATATAAATATACTCCGTATATTATATGGAGTATATATCTATAGATGGTAAATATATAATTAAGTACTATTGAAATATTTTCAAATTTTATACGGAGTAATAGACTTTTTTATTTTTTGTACACTGCTGATGAATTCCTAATTTTATTATTTAAGTGATGCTAATAGCCTTTTCTAAATGCATATCTTGCAAGCATTTCAACACTTAATAATGGATTCAAACTGAACATCATAAACATGAAACCAATAAAGTAATTATTTTGAATTTCTCTTTCAATAACCTTATTTTGAAAGTATTTTGAGTGAGTATTTATCTCCTTATCTTTTTAATATCTTCTACATATACCTATTCATTTTGGTGTAGTTGTGCTTCATTCTAATAAAGGTTGAGAAATCCTATGATTAACCTTAACAGCATTATTTCAAGTTTGTGCAAATATCAATCTAATATAAGCCCATACCAGAGTTTATTTGATGGTTTAGAAGAAAATCTTTGCTCGAGAAAATAATTGATTGTATCTTTGAAGAAAGGATGTCAATACCGATAGAAAAAAATATTAGGAGGCAATCCTGGCTTGATGCAGTGCGTTGGTAAATAAACGATCGGCTTATAATGAAAATAAATTTTTTATTTATGATCAACAAGTGAAAAGAAGAATCTTAATGTTTTAACATAAGAAATGTATAATTATAAACCATTTCATATATATTGGTAAACATATTTATTTGAAAAAGATTTTATATTTATTCTATCTTACTTGCTTCATCCATATTTGTTTGTTAAATAAAAGTCAATTGTTCACTCGAATTATAATTGAGAATCTGGAGAATAATAAATCATTTTTTATGCTCCATGCATCAGTCAAAGATCTAAGCTTATGGGTCAAGCAGATTGGATCAGATAATTATTCAATGAGATTAATTTGCTGGCCATTGTGAGACCATCTCTAGCTGTATTATCACAATGTCTTTATTAAGTTGGAGTATTAATATTCTTTAATTGTGGGGTTCAATCACCATAAAGGTGATGCTTAGTCCAAATCACAACCCTGGTCACAATCATCATTTCATCTTTTAAAATCTATGAAGAAATCAGCAAAACCATATAATTATTTATTAATTATTATTCTTTTATCTTAATAGATCCTGGCTGTCACATTATCAGGAAAACCAAGATCGAAGTCCCACAAAACACTACCACAGGGAAGGTGTTAAGGTATATGCCTAACGTTTCTTTTGTACTAGAAAAATCCATTTTCTCATATCCCTAAATTTATTAGGGTCGTGATTTGGCATCTTAAGCTCATGACTTTATTTTTTTTTATAACACACATTAAGCTACTCATGACTTGTACATAAAGTAAGTGTCATATTTGGTAAAATTTTGTCATTTTTAATTTCATATAAACACCACATATACATATTTTAATTTCAAGTTTAATGTTTGTTGTTAGTTTTTAACAGTATAGTCATAACATGGATCAAAACGTAACCTTAAAGCTATTATCAAGATTAAATTTCAACTTTTAAAATTTTTGTGACCAATTTATAACTTTGTTCCATTAAGATCATTTCACCAATTAACTCCATGTATATATAATATATATAGTAAAACTGATGGATATACATTTGAGTATAATAATATTAATCTGGTTAGCTATGTAGATTTTTAATGAAACCATATTAAAATGCTCACTTTCGAACTGATATTTTAATAGTGATAAAGATACTCTATGGAATAAAAGGAATCCAAATAATTCAAAAAGTAGCATCTCGATCATATCATCTCATTATCCATCGAGGATCCATATTCACCAAATAATTAAGTACTACTAGTAGATATTTAATCCAATAGTATTATAGAAGAAGAGTGATGGATGGATGTTTAATGTTGGCCTATTCTGAGGTTGATGGAGGTAGGCACCCACATGATGAACATGTGATTATAGAGACCTTGACGCCTTAACTTTAGACACTTATTTTCCTGATTTGAGATGATGTTACCAAAAAATACTCATATCTTACTCAGCATACACCACTTTGTTCCCAAATTGAATGTAAATAAATTGAAGACAAACTCCATACGTTATAATTGAGTGTGATATATGCCTTCACGTGTCAGAAAATTAAACTGGGATCTTTAATGATAAATGAATGAATAGAAAACAATTATTGCAAGCTATTCCTCCACGTATACATGAAATTCAACGAACAATTTACTTTTTTTTATGTAATTTACATATGTATGTAGAAATATTAATGTTGATTTTTTTTTTAATGTTAATGGATCAAAATTGGTCAAATATTTTGCGATGTCGGATCAATGTCTTTCTTGAGTTAGTATAATGATTCGAAATGAGTAGATCTTTCGAAGAAGATTATATTTTCTTTTATGAAGAAAATGTCACAAGTAAAATATGATTTAGTTAATGAAAAAATAATTCTTAGTAGTAGGAAGATTAACAATGTCTAAAATAGAGATGGAAAGAAATAGAGATACATTTCTGAATGAAAGTTTTGAACATAGGTCTTCATAAAATTTGTTGTCTTTCTCTATTTATATAAAAGACTCTCATCACGAGTATGCATTGTATTTTGTGAAGAACTTTGAGTTTATTTTGGTGGCAGGTTGAATATGCGGGTGTTTATAGAATTCTTTAGATTGTATAAGCATTTGTTAACAACTTTCTTCTGATAGTACTTTTGGTGATTACCGCGTAGTTGACACATCTTGAGGATAATAGTGCGTAATTGGAGGATATGTGTATTAGAAGTTAAAGGGAGAGGAATTTGGACTCATGCGTAGAGATATATTAGAATATGAAGAAGAATATAGAAGGCGTTGTATGGTAATCTTATTGTAATTCTCGTATTATAGTGGGAATCGTTCAACAGGCCCAATGCCTGTAGACAGGTGCTACATTGGCCAGAAGGCTGAGTTCTAGAAGTTGTTGTGTATTTACTTTTAGTTCGGTCTTTTTACTTGTTACTGACTTAAGTAAGTCGGTCATAGTGTTAATGGCGGTGTCACGGCCATTGAAGTCGGCGATTCTGGCTTTTTCGATTGGTATCGGGCGGGTAGCTCTAGCTTCTGAAGTGAGATCGGTGTAAATCTTTTGCAAATGGAAGAGGTTTTAGAGAAAGACTACACATTTCGACCACCTGTTCTTGATGGAACCAACATGCCCTCTTTGGAAGGGTAGGATGACTACGTTCCTAAAGTCTATGGACACGAAGACATGGGAAAGCTATCGTCTTTGAACATAACTTTCGCAGCAAGTATTCTTAATATTGAAGCCGGAGAGGATGATTGAATTTGCGGAAGAACATGAACTTGCTTTAGCTAATGACAAGGTCATGAATGCTATCTTGATGGTGTAGATCTTAAGCTAATGATGTTTAGTGATGTATCTTGTAACTTAAAAGGCGCTTGGGATACTCTGGCTAGTATGAGGAACATTGAAGTGCAGAATATCGAGACTCGATAGTTAACAACAGATTGAAATACAAGGATGGAAGAAGGCAAATCTATAATATGCACATTGAAGGATATGGCTAGCGAGTCGTTTTCGTTGGGGAACATGAGCAATGAAAGCTAGTGAGGAAGTGCTAGAGCGTTAACGCAAAGTATGCTCTTAAGGTAACGGCGATTGAAGAAGCTCGGAACACGTAGTCTGGATGAGCGATTCGCGATCGCTTGACGTGAGATGTCTCTTGAAATGGAAGGAGAGCCGAGTAAGAATAAAAGAATTGCACTGAAAGCTACGTCTGAAAATGTCGATGACAAAGAATTTGGGGAAACCATAAATATGCTTGAAAATTTATGAGACACTAAGCGTTTTAACGAGAAACCATTTAATGAGTGTTGGTGTAAGTACTAACAAAGAGCGGCAGGATGGAAGAAGCGGTGAAGCGAGGCAATTATGATACGTGCCGGTCGATAAACCAAGGTAGCCAATGTAGAGAATGTGAAGGCTTTGGACATATTGAGCTGAGTGTCCCACTGTCTGAAGCCTTGATCAGAACTACTCGCCGACCTTAGTGGCATGATGAATCGAGAAGATGGACAAGATGATCGAGCTAATAATTTTGTAGCTTTCCTTTAGTGCTTTCGGGCAACTATTACAAACATGCATGGGCGGCAAATAGTGAGGGCAGGAAATATGGCCCGATGAAAAAGGTGCTTTGAAAATTATAAACTCCTATCGCCAAATGGATGGGCCAGCGGTGTTTTATACGAAGTGGATCTTTGAAAGGAACAAACTAAAGATAGAGAATGGCCAGGGAAATTAGGAGTTGGTGAGACCAAGAGATTCATCGCGAGAGCTCCAGTTAATGCACTGACTAAGGGATTAAAAATTATGAATTCGAGCACGAGATATTACGGAGGAGATTCTTAGGTTAGTAAAAGATGCTCGTGACGATGCAGAGGAATTGAAGCCCGACGAAGAAAATTGTTCAAACCAAAAGAAGATACGAGTTTGTTCAGGAAGGGTGGGGCCTAGGTCAAAGACAAAGGAAGCGATGGTTAATTAAATTGACGAAGGATGAAGCAAATTATGAATGCTTGTCGTGTGTGGAAAGAAATATCATATTGCCCACTTATTACAAATTGTATGACCTGAGAAGCAAGTATCGACATGAGTTGCATCGCCTCCTTAGAAAACAACGGTAGAATCAAGTTGTACTTGATAGTGGATGCTTTCAGAGACTTGTCTGAGGTATGAAACTATCACCGCTCCAGTTTGCTTTCAGCTTTAAAAGCGATCGTACTTTTGGTGATGAAGGAAAAAAGAAAATTATTGGCAAAGAGGCGGTGAATGTTGATGAGCTACCACATTTTAGCGTGTACTATTGGTCGACGGGTTAATGACAAATCTAAATCGGTATAAATTGATTATGTGATGATGGTATGAAAGTGTCTTTTTGCAAGGAGGGGTGCATAGTCAATGACTCCCGTGAAAAGACTGTTATGCATGGAACGAGGTCAACTGACAATTGCTATATGTGGAGCTCCGTACAAGTTCTGTCTAGTAGGAAAGGTGATGATGGTTACTTATGGCACAAGAGATTAGGTCATACTAATTATAGAAATATTTAGCAAATTATCTTAAAGGAAGCTGTTAGAGGAATACCCTCGATTGATGTCAAAGACCAAGCATGTGGAGAATGTCGAACTTGGAAAAGCAGACCGAAGTTGTCACGGAAAGCCTACAGTGGTCCCACTTAGCTCGAGTGCGAGTTGATGCATATGGATCGATGGGGCCTATGTAAGTTGAAAGCGAAAGAGACAAAGTAATACATGTATGTATTGATGAGCTTACCATGGTATATAAGGTTGAGTTCTTCCCAGGAAAAATCGACCGTTTGAGATTGTTAGAGGCGGTCTCCCGAGTTCAAAATGAGAAGGGCTTGACATGTTCGGATTAAAAGTGACCATGGGGAAAGGATTCGAAAATTCAAAGTTTGTTGAGTTACATCTTTGTTGAAAGTACTGTGGTCTCCCTCTGATACGCGCTGACTACATGGTGTCGTTGAAAGGAAGAATCGCTATTCGAGATGTGGCGTGTCGTACATGATTCGTGATAAAAGCATTCCTCTCAGTATTGGGCCGAGGCTATCGACGCTCATGTCAGCATACATAATCGTGTCATTTCTACGACCAGTCTGAAGCAAACATAAATTATGAAATATGGAGGAAGAAAGCCAAATGTTCAATATTTTCATGTATTTAGTAGTTTGTGCTATGTCTCTTGGCGTGAACGATACAAAAAATTTGATGTCAAGAGTGATGAAGGCATATTCTTGGGATACTCACGAAATAGTAGGGCTCTACGAGTGTTCAACAAAAAGAGTTAGGTGGTCATGGAGTCTATAAATGTGAAGGTTCTGGACTTAGGAGTTGAAATGAATAAAGAACACACAGATGATGGTACACCTGTCAATGACAGTTGGTCGAAACGACGGGGAGCAAATTCGCGTGGAAAAGGTGTTGTTGACACGTGTGATGTGACCCGGCCTATTGGTAGTGATTGAATCGGAGGAAGAACCACCCGATAGATAACGTTATTGGGAGATTGATCAGTGTTCTGACGAAGGAAGAACTAGTTGACTATAGAAAAATGGATTTGGCCTTATTGGAGAAAGGTGTTTCATATACAAGTAAATGAAAGAATGTTGATGAAGTCGCCAGACGGCGTTGGATAAATGCCATGCGAATGAATTTTCAGGTTCAAGAAATGATGATGTATGGGAGGAAACGTACTTGAGACCCATGGATCGCGTAGGAGCAAGTAGATCTTCAAAAACAAGTCTAATGACGAGTTGTTACTAGAAATAAAGCAAGGTTAGTGGCTCGAGGTCTTCGCGTGTGGAAGGTGTAGTTCGAAACGCTGCTCCGGTTGCCAGGTTGGAGGCTATCGTCTTCTTGTGTTTTAATGCTTGATGAAGTTTAATTATTTCAAATGGGCGTAAAAGCTGCGTTTTCTTGTGGTATAGTTGATGAAGAAGTTTATGTAGATCGACGAGAGTTCGTCGATAGCAGGTTGTCCTGACGTAATGCATTGAAGAAACATTATATGGGCTCAGCTTGATCTCCTAGAGCACGGTATGAGGAAAGGCTACTTGAAGTACTTGTTGTCAAATGGTTATGCACGTGGAGGAACAGATAAGACTTTATTCATTAAATATGAAGACTCCAATTTGATGGTGGCTCAAATCTATGTCGATGACATTATATTTGGGAGAATGTCAGACCAGCTTGTACAAGATTTTGTTCAACAAATGAAGTCTGAATTTGAGATGAGCATGGTTGGTGAGCTGAATTATTTTTTGGGATTTCAGGTCAAGTAGATGAAGGACATCATTTTCATATCTTATTCCAAGTATGCCAAGAACTTAGTCAAGAAGTATGGACTTGAAAATACCAAGTCGAAGAGGACCTCTTCTTGGCTAAGTAGCGAAAGTCGAGTAAAAATATGATGGTAGTTCGATTACTGCATGCTTGACTACGGGGAGCATGATAGGAAGCGCCTGCATCTCGCGTAGTGGTCGGGACATTGCTTATTCGGTTGGGTATGTGCCAAATTTCAAGCAAATCCCTAAGGAAAGCCATTTGAATCAAGTCGAGAGGATCGTGAATATGTGAATAGTCTTGTAAGTTGTAATTACTCTTGTATTCATTTGATACTAAAAACACTCTTGTAGGGTTTTTGCCTTTCAGCTCAAAACTTCGGTTTCTTTGCCTGACCAGGCTGAATACATAAGCGGCTGGTAGCGGGTTGTACAGCTCCCTATGGATAAAAGCAGGCGGCTTGAAGGTATAATGTCAGCCGAGTCTTTATGACTTCTACATTGCTGACAAGCTTGAGTGCTATTAATATATCCAAGAATCCGGTCTGGCAATAGCGAACTAAAGCGTAATTGATATTAGGCAACAACTTGCATTGAGAGAACTTGTAGAAGGCAGTGATAAATCTTAAGAGAATGTAGTACGGAGGAAAACAACTTGCGAATATCTTTACTAAAGCCATGTGGATCGCATTTAAGTTTGAATCCTTGAGATCTTCTCTTGGATTATATGTTATTGATAAATAGCAACTAATGGTGTGTTGTAGCACTAGAGGGTATGAGATTGATACCCGAGTGTTACAAGCGGAAGATGGGAATAGATGTTCTCGAGAATGTTGATAAGTGTTATAAGCTTGTTGGCGCTATAATGAGAGTTCAATTTACAATGAATTTTATTTTAGGAAAACTCGAATCGAAGTTAATTCTCGAGTTAAAAGGGAACTATGGTTCATTTCTTATAGTAAATTCTTGTCTTAACCGCTTGGCATTCCCTTTTTGAAAACTTTTCGTATATCCTTCAAACAAATACGAAAACCGCGTCAGCTTCTCTTGAATTCATCGCTTTTTCTTTATGATAAATCAGCCAATCACAGCAATCTTTTACTTTCTTTGATTACTCATAATCGCACCATATTCTCTGAAAGCGAAAAAAATTCCAAAATTAAAAATGGATTTAAGACACGAAGAGGGGTTATCGTGGCAGGAAAGAAACCAAAGAAGAAGAAAGGTTTAGTAACTAGTGATGATACATCCCAGGAGATTGATCCACATAGTGAATGTAAGCCCGAGAAAGGGAAAAGCGAAATTGAAAGCGAAAAGTCGAAACCCGCATTTCGAGCGAATACAAGTAAGGGTTGATGGACGGTGTTTGATTATGCCCGTTAGGATTATTCCCGTGTGCTCATGAGAATACGAAAGTCGACCAAAAATCCACTGTTTCTTGCCTTGGTGGATTATCACCCAATGTCCGAGCTCGATAACCTAGGCGGCGAGGATTAATGTGAAGATGATGATGATGGTGGGAGAAGTCCCGTAGCGAAATTAGGGGTTGAGGAGAATGTTATTGGAGAGGAGGTTGCTCCGATTGTTGAAGAAAGAGTCATTGACTCTTCGGTTCTTTGAGATGTGAGAGAGATTTGGAGATAATGGAATCCGTACATTTGCTTGGCGCATTGAAACGCCATGGGTAAGTCTTGAGCCTCGGTGTGTTTGATAAATCTATTGATGATTTTGGTAAGGATGTTCCCGAAGAGATGAATTATGGAGTAATGTCGCATCGATAATGTATTTGAAGATGTCAGAGGTTCCAAGAAGGCTTGGGTGTGGATGTTAATTCGATTATCGAGGGCATGTTGGGCCGGATGAAGAATTACTCTCTTAGGAAGTGATCAGGAATGCTAATAAGAAGAAGAAGTCAAGAAAGGAAGCACAGAAGTCGCGATCTTTGGTGAATCCTTTATGCCTAAGAAGAAATTGAGTAAGGAGGAGAGAGTTGCCAAGAAAGCTAGGAAGACTGAGAGGAGAGCTAGAAGGGGGCTGGCTGGGAGGTTCTTGAAGAAGGAAGTAATACTACTATTTACTTCGGCCAATTTATTGATAGCCAGTGGTTGCCAAAACACAGACCCTGAGGAGGAAATGCTCGGGGAAGAGGATTCAGCTTAGACTATGAGGATATTCTTTGTTATGATGAGCGAGGAGAAGGAGGGCAAAGGAAGGCGATAATGAATGAGAACCGCGCGGAGGTAGGAATCACGTTGATTATTTTATAAGATGGAAGTTTTGTTTATGGAAGTTATTTCCATAAACTTGTTTATACTACTATTTATATAAAGGCCTCTAAATGCGGATCACAGAGATGTATACTTGAAACAAGAAAGTGGTGTCTTTTTGAGCAAAAGAGTTTTGAGAGTTTATTTTAATTGTAGGTTGAATGTGGGAGTGTTCTATAAACTCATTTAGATTATTACAAGCTACATTGTGCTTGCTGTTAATGATCACTTGCTGAGTGGTTACCGCGTAGTTGTGCAATACTAGAGATAATAGTATGTAGTGGAGGATGAGTATTGAAGTCAAGGGAAGCACAATTAAATACATAGAATAGGAGTAGAATAAGGCGAAGAATGGAGAGCATCCATATAAGTCCTTATTTATAATTCTCAATATATATGGAATCCTTTCTTTGGACAAAATTTGTCCCCCGGATCTGAGTCTTTACAGTAATACCAAAGCTGGGTTACGAGTTGTTGTGTATTTACTTTTAGTTCAATCTTTGCTTGTTACGTTTGGTAGAAGTCGGGTCATGTGTGGTAACTAATGTCTTGACAGTAGTTCAAAATCGACTGTCAGCTTTTCGTAGAATCATTGTCAATAGGTATTGGGTTTGATTAATTAGCGATTAAGTATTACGCATTTCTATCTAACATATATAAATTTCTTGTTTCTGAGTGAAATACTATTAATGTTGAGATTGAGCTACTTGACTGTAGGTTTTTTTTATAAACAAGTTTCTAATTGTTATATCGATAACATATATTTCGCGACTTAAAATTGAGTTATGGATAAATTCTAAGATGAAAAATAGAAATAGACATGATATATACGGTTTCAATTATATCAAGCGCTGTTTAGAAGTTGATAGTGGATACGAATATGGAAGTCTAAATATTATTGATGAAGATGAAAATTTAAAAGTGTTTTCAAAGTCCCGTCAGACAATTAGTAGAGCTTGATAGTATTTTCTTAGTATAAATAAGTGTTTCTTTTGCCTTAGAAGACACACCTTATATTTTATATATTTTCTCTCTTAAGGAATTATTTCTAGAATGTCGTTGAAAGATATTTCATGGTTTTAGCATAGTTATCTACCAATGAGCTACGTTCGTAGCTTTGTAGTTTTATTATCTATCTTGGGGAATATTTTTTGTTGTTTGCATATTTATCTCGTTGTGAAGTTTATTGTTAGCATAGTTGTAAAATTTTGTTATTCAAGGAAATATATTTCTCTTTAATGATTAATTGCGTCAGTAATTGCTCGAGCCAAAATTCTTGAAGTCTTGTTGTATGTCTATGGGGCGAAAGCACTAGAGGTGGAGGCTAAATGGGGTTGGAGCAGTAGTACCGGCTACTAGAAGATGTCTATGAGGATGATATGACAGCTGTGGAAGAGCAAATGCAGACGAATGGAGGGCTTGACAGGCAACCGGATGGGACGTCAAATTTCATCCAAATTCTTGAGGCGATGGGCGGTAGCTGGCAATTTCTGACGATGTTCTCGATAGGCGGTATTAGCCTTTGAAAATACTAAGAGTCAGCAATTAAGTAGATAATGGTAGATTCGATAATGGTTGAAAGTTCCGCGGCGCTGAGCGCTTAAAGAGGAAGCGAGGGTTGGTCGAGCTCGGCCATTGATAGTTTCGATAGATGGGAATCGGAGCACAAGCTTGACATCCGGAGTTTAATTACGCGCTAACCCGGATCGATACGTTGTAATTAGTTTGGGTGTGGAATTTGATGATCTCTATATATCGATCTATGATTCATATGACGATGATTATAATTTATTTTGTAGGAGCGTTGATAATTTGAAGATTTGCTCCGATCTAGCTTCGTCGATTATAGCGCGAATAAATTGCTCGATTGAAAATAAGCGGAAAGTTAATGTAAGCCTTATAGTTCGGCGGAAAATCAAATATTGAGGATCACCAGAAGACTAAGTGGTGTCCAATTTATGATTTTGGTTATCTCGTTGAATTTATTATCGATGGAATTTTTATTGTTTTACACAAAAGGAAGATTCACAAGGGCCTGGAAATATGTGAAACGGTAGTAGGTGACGGTATCAAAAAAATTGTGAGTGATTACTTGGACTCAACATTCGGTGAGGGGAAGCGTAGATCAAATTTTTGGAAAATTTGTTTTCACTGTATGGTTAAATTTGTTCTGAGAGACCAGCAAAGGTCGTATTCGTCCGAGAAGATGATGTTGGAACTACAGCAGCGACAATCCACGTAAATGAAGAAATTACAAATATTAATTTCTGTGGATCGAGTTGATGTTTGATTACGTACACATGTAACTATACTTTCGAAATTAGAATGCGAATTCTTTTCAACCAGGAGAGGATAGCGGTGGAAATCTAAAGTGTTTTAAAAGTCCCATTGAGCGATTAGTAGAGGCAGTAATTATTTTGCTTGAGTATAAATAAGTGTTTCTTTCTTAGAGAGCCCGCCTTATATTTATATATTTCTTAGGAATTATTTCTTTTAGATATTTTTGAAAGATATTTAGGTGAACGCGTAGTTATCTTTCGCGTGGTACATTGCATAGCTTAGTAGTTTTTATTATCTCTTCAAGAATATTTTTGTTGTTTTATATATTTATTTTATTGTGAAATTTATTGCTAGCATAGTTGTAAAATTTTGTTATTCAAGGAAATAAATTTCTCTTTTCATACATCCGTTGTATCAAGTGTAATTAATAAATACATCCTTATTAAGCATCTAAACCAAAATTATAATAAACCATATCTATTGAATAGTCCGTATTGTACAAATCCTTATTAAGCATCTAAACCAAAATTATAATGAACCATATCTATTGAGTACTCCGTATTGTACACCATATTCAGGCCAGTTCCAGGCGGCTATGAATATTTAGCATGTTTCTTTTCCCCAGTGGAGCCAAGGGAGCAAAAGAGATTCGAACACATATATGTGTGCATTATCTTCATGCTCAAAGTAGTCAATAATAAAATTATTCAATGGGTTCTCAATCATATAATGCTTTAAGCGGTGCTTCAATCGAAATTATAATTTTAACCCTCATATATTACAGTAAATAGGATTTTTAGGCACATAGTTACCAACACTATAATTTGGGTAAGTGATCCAATGAAATTAGTATGTTAGTTATTTGTTGTGATTTAATGCTAATTGATAAATTTAAATGCTTAATGATATGACAGTAAAATGCGGAAAGAAATCATGACGCAAGATTTTATCTGAGGTTCCCACAAATGTGAAAGATACATCTGTTCTTCTTCTTGAGAATCGCTCAAATCAATAGGAAGATTTTCTGATAGCACTATCAGGTAGAACGCTCCCGATTGAGTAATCTTTTATAGCTTAGTATTACCGATTACTAATGAATTAATAGATGGCGATTCGATAATCTTCTCTCGAGAAGTTTTTAGGATGTTTTATTTATGATAAAAAACATAGAGGAAATGTCTCTCTATATATAGGAAAATATCTACACTGGTAGGTTGATATAGTGCAAAAAGTCAGCAGCCTCAAAATGACTCTTCCGTATCCCGCGTCGGGACTTATGCTGGTCCCAACCTGATCCCGATCTAGTCCCGAATTTCTCTGCCTCCAAAAGATCCCCGAGGTCGGGACTTAGTCGGGAATTGATAGATCCCGATATGATCCCGATCTCCACTGCCCAAACTTAGTCGAAATGTCTTCAACTCCAACAGTTGTTAATTAAAAGGTCGTACAATTAATCTAGCTTTTATTTGGTGTTAGAAGAGTCGTATAGAGTTGTAATTTTATTAGGTAGGTGTCCAATGAATCTATCTTTCATCTTAGATGAAAATTGAATGTAGAATTTTTCACGAATCCTTATTATCTCACATATATTTTAATAGTGAAGTATGTTTTATCACCATATTTGTTTGGATAGTGTGTCGTCGAGAAAACTCGAACTAGCAAGAACTTCTTGTTACAAATTAAATCTACTACCTGTGCTTCTCTATCACATTAGTATAACAAAAAAATGAGATGTTTGATGAGAACAATGACTACAGAAAAAATGTGGAATCAAAGATAAAAGTTAGGTCGAAGTAAAGTAGGTAAGATCAAAAGCAAATGAAAAATTGTACACTACTCATCATCATCATCATCAATATCATCATCATCGATCGTCCCAAGATGCTTCAAAATCTCTCGATCGAAACCTCAAATGGAACCAAGAAATTGATGATCATTATTACTGTTGATCACCAAATTATTCTTCCAGTTGGAAAACACTCATGACTAATGAGTGATAGCATTACCAACAGAAATCCTACAGTTCGAATTGTCTAGTCTTCTCCAACCATTTTGCTATCTCTTTGGCTCCTATATCATTTCAAATATTTTCTCCCTCCAGCATTACATGTGATGCCCATATTTCAAACATTAAAATAGTATTCCTCTCCATGATTTATTATTTGAAACAATAAAGTATTCATGATAATTCATTCATCTCGGCAAACTTTGAGAAAAGTAAGTTTAATATTAGTCACCAAGTTTATTTAGGAGGTTGAGGATACATACAGTTGGCGAATTGGTCTTGATTCTTGAATACTAGAGGGGTAGGGGTTGGCGTGGGTTGTGGGGGTTATTTAAATTGTATTCCATTTTGTCATAATATTATTGGTAGGATTGTCATTGTTAGATGATTAGTGATTGCTTTGAGTGAGTTCCAAAATTCTAATGATATTGACTAACTGAATAAACACGAGGGCCTTGAGATAACATCATGCTTTGAGATCATTAGGGAGACATAGATCATTAAGGAAACATAGGCTTTAGGGTACTTGAGGTTGCTAAAGCTTATTTTTTAGGGACAGAAATAATATTGGAAAGTCCGGGGAAGGAAAATTGATGATAAACACTTAACACGGTTACTTTGTGATGGGGTAAAAAAAAATAATTAATTAATTTATTTTCCAACCATTTTGCTATCTAAGTCTAGCCCCAGAAGTTGCCACATCACTATTTTACAAGTAGGATGAGTGAGATAAATACTACTAATAGAAAAAACCTTGGGCATTGTTTTTTTCTTTTTTCATTTCTTTGAAGGATCTTTTTGCACAAAAGTAATTCCTTTTCTGGAAATGTCAGAGTAATTAGTTCACATCAGTGAATACTTTTTCCTGCCCATGTTATCCATCTCAGTGATGATAGATTTGGTAACTTTTGGTAAATCTATTTCTTGTTATGACCAACAAGTTTTAAGACTCTGCCATTCTTTATTGGCTTTCAAAAGTTTGAAGTACGCAAGCTGCAAGCAGTCCAAGTGGATCAGAAATGCTGCAAAGCATCGTTTTCATTACCACAAATTACCAAAATATACATTTGTACTAACACCATGTAGCTTCACATGTTTGCTTTGCAGCACTCATTAAGCTGGTCAATGTAGAGAGGTGTGTAATTACTCCACCTGGGGAGGTCGCTTTCATCAAGCTTTACAATTTTGACCAATAAGTTTGGTCATCATATTAGGTGCTACATTAATAATGAGATGAAGTCCTTGTTTGGTATAGGGTTAAAAGGAGCCAAGGGGGGAGGAGTGTTCGCCAATGAAGATCAATGAAACTTAATTACAACAAGATATTTACCTTAATGAAGATCAATGAAACTTAATTACAGTAGACAAATTGATTATAGTACATGTGAAACAAGCAAAATAGACCACTGTTTCTCATGGGTCTTAAACTATTTTTAAAAAGATAAAAACATGATATTGAGTAATTCAAAAAGTAGGCAGTAACTCTACTATACACGTATCGAAATATTTTCCAAACTTTTTATTCCAGAATGTTTCTGTTCTTTAACATAGTGCCCAACTATTTGTGTCAATAACACCATAGAGTCGACATAAAACTCCTAAATTTATGTCAAGTAGTACCACGAATGCAATTAAGCATAACCTCACTTTAATGTTGAATGTGACTTGTATAAAAGGTTACAACACTGTAAAACCATGTCAAACAAGAAGTACTTCATGCCATGCTTATTTCTTACTCATAATTTTACAAGATGTAAAGGGCTATGCGAATTAATCCATCAAGTTTAAATTAATTGACGTATTCATTTTTCAAGATTGAAACTTGGACAATGTGTTACTTTCTATTCCTTATTTTTAACAAATGTAAAATCGATAGCATTGAATTTTTGTTTTCAAAATTTATAATGTTATTTTCTTTATAACTCATAGAGTAGTAAAAAAAAATCTAATTATCTAGAGCAGTAAGTAAAGAATGAAGTACATAGAGTATATTTTACACAAACTTGTTTGAAAGTATGTTATTTCCAAGATATACACAGTACTGGACAATCCTTTTTACTAAAAAATATCTTAGAGTAATCATCAATCATCATTTGTGAACTTCCATGTTACATAAAGAAAAGAACCACAATTACAAAATATCAAGAAACAAAGAAAAGAACCACAAATAGCTGGCCTGAAATGATAAATTAGCAGGGCAAATATAGATCATACCAATGGTTGATCACCATTGAAGTAGTGCAGCAGACAAGCTTAAGAAACACCACAAATGATGTACTTTCTTGTGACCCATGGAGTTGTACTGCTTGCTTATCAAGAAAGTTATCATTAATTGGAACAGGAGAAGACAGGACCACCTTTGTTTCTGCAAAACAACGTGAGCACAATAAATTCTCACAGTAATCACAAATATAACTCAGCTGTGATGTGTGTGGGCAAATTTGTCTCAACCACAAACATCAAGGAGATGAAACTAGAGCAAAATGAGGCAGTCAAAATTGTTAATATAAAGTTACATTTTTATGGATGCATTAGAAAAATGAGCGGGTTGATTAGAAATCGGGCTATTTACCTCCAATGAATTTTGTTATTGTAGTTTTACTGGACACTTCAATAGTCGAGTAGGACTTTCTCTAACACATGGCGTTTAAATAAATTGATTTCGAATCCTAATAATTCAAAATCTGCAAATCCGATGGCAACCTATAAGAGTGGAAATGAATTCGAGCACCCAGTTAGATCCAACTTTGAATCTAATTTGGATGAAATGAAGTCGAGCCAAAGCTTGGTTAACATATACACACATTTCAAACTCATATCAATCCCTTAAGACTTTAATATGACTCGACTCATGTACAACACCTATATAGAAATCCTTTTGCATTGATGCAATTGGGTGCGGGGGGTGGATGACATTTGAGAATCCTTCTTGCCAATTACATAAAACGTTCTCCATAAAATGCCATGGAAAATAGATTGATAATTTGTGCTATTCAACCAAATACTTCCTGAGGAATTGAAGCTGCTTGCAAAGTTTTAATTTATCATTGTTGACCATTACATAAAGCCGACTTATCACTCCTAAAATTCTTTAGAGACAAGCACTCTTAAAATGGATACACACCAAACACATCCTTAGCCAGAAGGACTTCTTCATTCAAAAAGGGACATAGAAGTTAAGAGGATTAAGATCCTTCTGGTCCCCTAAGGCCAGAAAACTAAAACCCCACAGGCCGATTCGATCAATAAACATAGACTAAAAATACCAATATAAACAGATGTATTCCACGCTTTGGTGTTTCTTTTCTAAAGCCAAAAAGATGAAGGAGAAAGTAACTGGGAGAGAAAGAAATCTGAAAGTGTGGACTCCGCTAAAAGTAGAAATACTAAGGTTGGTCAAGTTAGTCACAATCAATCAATTCGACGAAATGAATGCTTACACAGAAACCTCATCACCAGTCTGATTGATCCTTGATGCATTGGAGGAAAAAGAACAATGTGCATGCGTGGTATCACATGGTTTAAGCACCCACTGTAAATAAAAGGGCGTCGTCGGACAAGACCTTTGCAAGGCCATGATATTTAGAAAAATTTAACTTGTATAAAACGTTTAAGTAATTCAAGTTCTGAACTAACAGTTGTTTCTTGCGCAGCGTTAAGAAGTCACATTGGCATGCAAGTAATTGCAATAAGTGATTCTCCCTAAACATTTCCATTTCTATTATATTGAATATATTTGGCTCCGTTTTAGGCCTATTTTCTTTATTAAATGGTCTCCATAACTCCAATTGGAAATTTGAAATCATCCATTATGAATACAAACTTCTGAAGTAGCTTAGCCATAAAAGCCACATCCCACGGTTATGAATCTCAAGTTTTCTACTCACAACTTGGATGGCTTTAACAGAGCAATAGTTGCTTATAAGTAACTACACAAATTGCATCAGACTTGATTCACATAAAATCCTGAAAATACAAGTGGCAGTGCAGATTGGCAGAATGCCTAGGCCTAATCAGTTCATGTGTCTGAGTCTGAAACGAATTAGTAAAATGAAATGATTCTTATTGAACTATAATAATTAACATCTATCCTCAAACCGCAGTGGAAGAGAGCAAACTCTAGAAGCCATTAACTATGCAAAAGTGGTAAAAATCTTTCAAGACGGTAACTGATCATTTCACCAATCATGCTAAAGACCATGGTGGTATTGATACTTTCACTGGTTCCAATTGAGATTTATAGAATAAACTCAACGACGTAAATTACCAATAATTTCTTTAGACTAAATGAATTAAGCAATTGTCATGAAATTTACAATAGGTAGCCTAGTGACCCCGGGATTCCTTGAAATGACGAGGTATAGGTTCAAGTTCTTGCAATGACAAGAACCGAATTAAAAAAAAGAAAGATAATAGTATCTGTTTAAGAAACTGCAGCAAGAGGCCAATAATTCAATGTTCAAGAAGATGATTACAGTGCCAAGAAGTCTGTTACTTTCATTGATTTGACAGAAAGCCTAATTCATTTACACAAGTAGGAATATTTGGTTTTGAGAGTCAGTAACAGAGGAAAACAGAAGATGTGGCCACACTACTTGAGTTCATACATATAAAGACAGATGTCTAAACAACTGGAAGGCAACTTCTCCAAATTGAAGGGGGGATACTTCTGCCCTTTATCATCAATTCCTCAATCCTTAGTCCCACAATTGAAAGGAAGAAGAGTTGATGTGTATGTGTGGAGACTATATGGAACTAATTTATACTGTTCAAGAACGTGTCCACTAACTTCTTTTCATACTAATTGAGCTTCATGCCCCAAAGTCACTAACAATTGTGAAGCATTATTTAGTATAATCATAACAGACCTTAAATTGACCCCTTCAAACTTTAAACAACAGTAGATAAAATAGTTACAGTATCTGGAAAGTGATGGAATTAGAATATCCACACAAGTATGTTTTGCTGGCACAAAGAACCATTCTCCTTTCTCTACTTCACCATAGTAAAAGAACACCATTGGCAGTTGCATCATAATACCATGATCAAATTAAATCGGCCTTTATTTGCGCGGTTTTTATCTTATCTATATAGAGTTTCATGCAAGAATATCTAGCTACTAGAAACTCTTTCACATTTGTTCTTCTACGATGGACATATATCTTTCGGATAGAAGCTCATACCAAATCATGATCATAAATCCATTTTTAGCTTCAAAGAGATATATACCAAGTCTTTACATTTAAAAAAAAAAAAAAAAACATTACATTTTTAGGTCCATAGGAGATACCAAACTTTTTCATTTTCGATAAAAAGCGTCTACTCATGGTACATTAGTGCCATCTAATCTGAATGATCATTCAACAACTGCTACATGAATAAAGCCTATAGAATACTGAATCACAAACACTAAGTTACTCCTACAACATTTCTATAGGGAAAATGCCAAGAATACATAACATCGTAGTTTCTAACATCTTTTAATAATTGTTGCACTACATAAAACTCAATCCTTTTTTCAGAAAAATACCCATATAATCAGAATCTCTATATTATTAGTTAGTATATGCTGCATATAGAAGCTAATATCTAAATGAGACTCCGTATCTAGCAAGTATCTATATAGTATCCAATTCGTTTGAGAGTATTTTTATGTAAAAATTGGTTTGGGAGGCATGCAGTGCAAACATTATTAAAAGGTGGTAATCTTGCAAACAATACTAGACATTTAAATTGGTTAGAGCCTAAGTCTAAATCTTGCAAACAATACTAGACATTTAAATTGGTTTGGGAATCAGTTGTTATATAAAAGATGTATCGCGATTATTAATACTCGATAAATTAATATTCGGATAAATTAATAAATTGGTTTGGGAATTAGTTGTTATATATAAAAGACACCCTTTTTTTCTTTAAATTCGATAAATTAATATTCAATTATTTAATAAACTCTCCAAAATAATATTTTTGGCCGGTCCGACTCGCCGATAGACGCTAAATTAATAATTGTAATTTTTTTTCTCAATTATCAACTATCAGAAATTGATAGCGCCAATTGCACAAACGGTCCATACTGCTATCGCTCATCTCACGCCTACGCTTACTTTATTTGGCTTTTTTAATCTCATAAATTAAAACTCGATTATTTAATAACATCTCCCAAGATACCGAATTCGAGATACGCGCTTAAATTAATAATTCATGTTTTTTTTTGTCTTTTCATTTTTTTTATTTCTTTATTTTAGCAATTATCAACTTACCGTAAACTCGTTAAATTAATACTCGATCCTTTAATAAACTCTCTGTATAATACGCTTTATAGCCACCATTGTGGATAGGCTTGGTTTATTTTTTTATTCGACTGTGGGAAAAATCGATTATTTAATAAACTCTAAAATAATATTTTGGCCGGGTTCCAACTCATGGATGGGGTACGTTAAATTAATAATTGCCCTTTTCTTCGCTCATTTTCATATATATATTTGTTGCAATTATCAACTACATTAAAAACTCGGTAAATAAATAGTCGATTATTTAATAAACCTCTAAGATATTATTTTATCCGGTCCCCGACTTTTCGAGGATGTAGCTCTTAAAATCTAATAACGATCATTTTTATTTTATTTTGCAATTATCAATCGTAATATAAACTTGATAAATTAATACTTGATTATTTAACAAACTCTAATATAATATTTTTGTCCGTCCCGACTTATGACAGTGTGCCAAATTAATAATTCGTGCTTTTTTCCGCTTATTTTTTTTTTGCAATTATCAACTGCCAAGACATTCGATTATTTAATAAACTCTAAGATAATATTTTTTGTCACCCACTGGTGTCAAATTAATAATTGCTTGCTGCTTATTTTTCAATTTTTGTTGCAATTATTAACTATAGTCTAAACTCGAGCAATTAATACTGACATTCAATAAACTATAAGTTTCGTCGGTCCCAACTCGGGAATACTAAAGGCTTAAATTAGTACCAAAATTATAAGTTATTTTTTGATAATTTTTCATTAATGTCAATATTGGTAAATATTTTGATTTACATAATAATGCTTAGTCCCTGCATTAGTTAGTCCCTACGTGCTAAATTAATAGTTCGTGTTTTTGTTCCTTTTCATTTTTTCCGCAATTATCACTACCGTGAGAAACTCGAAAATTAATACTGATTCTATAATAAACTCCTCTAAGATAATATGCTCGGTCACCACGACTGCAGCTGGGTTTATTTTTTTTTATACCGACTCGGGGATAAAAACTAGATTATTTAATAAACTCTCTAAGATAATATTTTTTGTCGGTCCCGACTGGGATAGTGATGCTCAATTAATAATGCGATTTTTTTCGTTCATTTTTTACACACACATATATATATATATATAATATATATATATATATATATGTGCCGCTATTATCAACTACATTGAAACTCCTCGATATTAATAATCGATTATTTAATAAACTCTCTAAGATAATACTTTTGTCCGGTCCCTAATTTGATGTGAAAGACTAAATTAATAATGTGTGTTATCAACTACGTTAGACTCCCATTATTTATCAAAATCTTCAAATAATATTTTTGGCCGTCCCACTGATAAAAAGCAATTTGAAACTTAATGCTTTCAAATTATTACCATTCGATCTTTTGACATATTTTTGCTTATACTCTATAGAAGTTGATCCCGCACTCAAATGAATTAGATGTTTGCCCGTCAATTGACGGGCCAACAACACTAGTAAAAAGTAACGGTCATACGTATCGCTGCCAAGAGCGCGGATCGGTAAGGCCCATTTGTTCAATTTTTATATTAATAATATGGGCTTAAGGTAAAGTTAAGCATATTAATTTGTAATCGTAGCTTAAACGCTTTATCCTAAAGTCTTTATATACCGTCTTTAAAATCAAGAAAAGACATAATTGGCTCAAAATACTTTAATTGTTAAAATTATAAAAACTTACCCACATTTATTGAAATTTACCAAATCCCAAAATCTTTCTACACTTTCACAACATTTCAACTAATTAGTATCTACTAATCACCTATCGGTAGCCTACCATATGCATATACAAAGATAGACGTGGCGAACTATATAACAGAGATTCATAATTTAATTTTTACACAAAATAAAATTATATAATCATAAATTGAGAATTAGTTTGTTTCATCACTTTTAATTGTGTTGCTAACTTTGCATTATGCTATGTAGTTGTTATTTTAATTTAATATATTGCTTTTATCTTCCTAGGTAATAATATACAACATAATCATGAAAAATAGATATGCATTATTACTTCATGAACGAATGGATTCAAGGATGAAATCAATTAGGATTCAACCTCAGCATATTACATGTTAATATATATGGATCAATCTGCTATATTAAGCTTTTGAATATCTAATATGAATCGACAATAATTTATTATTTCATGTATTGTTATGGGTTTGTTGTTATAACTAGAAAAAATTATGTGTAAAACAACATACCTGCTTAACAACTCCCTTCGTAATTTCCATTCAACTCTTATTAGTCTAGCCCATTTATAACAGTCCGATTTCACACTGTAATGGTTAAAGTCTTATCATGCCAAAATGAGAGGTCCATACAAATCGCCCAATTATTATGGATTATGAAAATTTTAGAAAAATCAATTATATCATGGGGTATGTACCTAAGTAACTTATCATGCCAAAATGAGAGGTCCATACAATCTCCATACAACTTGTGCAAATAAACGGCACCATTTAGCATAAAAGTGAAATAAAGAATCATAACTAAACGGCATCGCTTGATTCAACGGTAACACGTTTATTCTTAAAAGTAGCCGTTACTTATTTGTAGTCGTTGGAAAAATTTGCCGTTGAAACGGTACCACGTTTAATCCCAACGGTTCTTTAACGACTACTTTTGTGCTAAACGCGCACCGTTGGGGAAGTTAACGTGGTACCGTTTGTTGCACAAGTTGATTAGAAAGCATTTTTCTTCAATCTATAAATAGAACATTTTTCTTGTTCGATAATCACAACTATTAACTTAATCAATTTATAATTGTTTATTAACATATTGTTCACTATGCCTCCAAGAGAAAGAATCCAGAGGGAGTGCCGTGTAAGAGGTTTTTCAAGATTATCGTAGATCCATCCGACGTGAAGGTTCATGCTACCTCCCGCCAACGTGTCAACTTTTATGGCCGCGAGCGTAAGCTGGGCCTATGGATGACGTGTTTCATGATGTCAAAATTGAAAATGGAAGGTTCGGAGATGTGACGAAATACACTGCTTACTTAATCTGACGCAGTTGGCGGAATTTGTGAACTTCACAACATAGAATGTGGTGACTTCAGAATATTTAGCTCTCACCACGAACGGACCGAACGTAATCATTGCATCGCTTTCGTTTGTCCGCTTGTATGGTATTAATTGTTGTAAGAAAAGGCCTATCATCTTAAACTACGACAACTATTAATAAATCGTTATTTCATTAAATTTTATTACCAATTGCCATCAATTTTCATTTCATCACATAAACGGCATTCACGTTAGCATTAAACGCCGACGCGAGCGCAGAGGAAAAAACTGCTTCAAACGCCAGACCGCTTATCACAAATTCGCATCACATCGTCCCCGCCGAACATGTTACACGCTCCGACCCGCTTTGATCCTGCGGCCGACCCTGCCTCGTTAGACAAAGTCTATATATATAGAACCAATCAACCAATGAACCACTATATTAAATGACCTAGTCAAAACCAAAACCATCTCAAAATAACTATTAATGCACAATATCATCATGATAATCGATGAGTAAATCACAACTCATCTTATTCTAGATCGAATTTTAACGAACTCATATATTATTTTTTTAACCTACTCATTCTAATTCCAATTGTTTGTCACATTTTTATGTGAAACTTTGATCATACTAATCAATTTAAGATTAATAAGAATAAAAGATTCAAATGTTGTGAATGAATGAGGGAATCATGATTTTTTTGGTCTGATAGACAAAATACTATAGAAAGTTGATGTTCTTACATTTATTACTTCAAAATTTGAGGGACTCATGAATAATCCCACTTGAATGTATGTGGATGTAGGAGGCACCTTCATATACATGTTTCAAAATAAATTTGACCATAGAATACAAAAGAAATACGGAGTACAAATACTGGCTAGTTGACTGCATTAATAGGGGCACTAAAAAGATCCATACATTTATTGGAGAGCACATTAAATCTGATTGTGAATCTGAACTACTCCGTGCCTCCAAAGTTGTCTAAATATTCGGATACCATGCCTGGCCTCTTAAACTATTCATAAAACCATAACCTTCAAACATGCAGTTGCTTTGAAAAAGTACTAAATATACTTATAGTCCATTAAATCTTTTACAGGAGAGAGATGGGAGAAGATTAAAGTTCAATTGAGAATATCGAAATTTTATTTTTAAAAAAGATGGGGAACGAACCTGCTGCTATCACTAAGCACTAATTTATCAGCATATATTTTGAATGGGTTAAAAAATAGGCTCAAGTTTGGCTTTCTTTTTCTTTTGCTCCCGAACTATTATTATCTTTCACATTACTCCCTTTAACCATATCTTTCAAACTTGCCTCCTAAACTATTCTTGTTTTCAATTTGCCCCCTGAAATCAAGTTTGGTGTTAAAATTGACTCAATATGACTTTTGTTGAAGGACAAAACAAGAATTATTTATATATCATATTAGGGGTCACGTTTAAATATACAAAATATTTGAATCCAAAAGAGGTAAGAAATACCTATCGTCATCACCCCAACCCCTCACCGCACTGCACTCCCCCCCCAAGAAAACGTCTTTGAATCGCAACAAACAAAAAGCAGCAAATATGCCATATATGTTGGAGGGATAATTAAATCAAAATTACTTTTTTTGTCAAAACCATTGAGAATCCTAGTTGTGTTATGAATTTCATTATGTTAATTAAAAAAAGCTATAATCATTAAAAAAGCTTCAACCATTCAAGGATTCTTAAACCAAAATTGTAGAAAAAAAGTCAACTCTGTGAGATGTAAAACCTCATTTTTGTTGTCCAAAATTGCATAAAAGAGTCAACTCTAGAGGAGGAGTAGGAGGGGAGGGAGGGGTTATGATTAAATTTTGTTGTTGTTGTTGAAAGATGTTGAGCCTACAAGTTCATCTTACACCTCACTCAAGTTCATAGACAATGTCAAAATTGATTGGGGATGTAGGTGGGTTCTGTAATAAAATTTGGGGAGGGGGGGTAAAGATTAGGAATATTTTAAAAGGGGTTCATATCTTTTCTAATTTCAAATTTGTCTTAAAAAATTTAATATATGTAAAATTATGAGTTTGCCCTTTTGTTAAAACACAAATTCATCTAATTTGACTAAACTGTGGGCAGTTTTGAAAAGAAGAATAATTAGGACAAGGCCGAAAAGATAAAAGCTTCAGAGACAACTCAGAAAGATAGCTAATAATTCAGAGTTAATTACTCTACGTATTTAATCAACATTTGGTGTGACAAAATTAACACTCACTATGTATATGTCCTATAATATTTGATAAAAACATAGATCGAAGCACAATGTAATTAATAGTTTAAATATTTTTACTTTTGGCATTGTACTTTTAACTTTAAACACAGGTTTGTTTGTTATTTTTAATAAATAAAAAATATAATACAGAGTAATAATTGAGATTTTAGGAATGCATGGAGTATTATTTAAGAGTTGTCAAAAAAATAAAAATAAAAAGATTGGCCAAGGGTAACCTCCTTATTTTAAGATTAAACTATAGCAAAATAAAATAGGGAAGTATTGTTGAAGGAGACAAAGTTTTTATGACTCAATAGTGATTTCAGCTGAAGTACGGCCATACATATAATGATGACTACAAATAATTTTTACTATTCAGACAATGGACTTTTGACTGAAGAAATAATACGGAGTAGTAAACAATTTAGGAACAAAATACAATAGGTAATTCGGATTGGAAGAAAACATAAGAGAATTATTGCTTCTTCTTGTCTACATCTATACAGAATTTAAAGCACTCGTTTGTCAGTTCTGCATGAATGAATGCTTCGTTCGTAGAGTTCACATGATGGATGACTTTGAATCATTTTTTCTTCTTTTGGGTAGAAAATATCAATATCAAGTTTGATGATAGCTACTAGGATATGTAGCAATGAAGACCATTGCATGAATTAAAATTTCGCTCCCTGTAGTTAGGGTTTCGCTCTCTCTTTCTCTTATCTAGGATTAGGGTTTTCAGCCGTTCTAGGTCATCGCCAACATACTGGGAGACCTAGTTTCCCGTGTCGTTTTCTCTCTTTTTCTGGTTTTTCTTCGAGTCTTTCCCCGTTCACAACATTAACGTAGGATTCATTTCTTATTCCTTGGGTTTTCTCTTTGTAGGAATTCTCTGGGAGGAGGGGGGAACGTTATTCCTCATTTGTATTGGTTGTAAGGCCTGGTCCCCAAAAACCTAAGATATAAACTCAACTCTCAAACCTAAGCTCATTTCTTCCTTCATTCTCCTCGAATCTCGCCATTACTTTCTAATCTCAATCCCTCATCTCTTGTCTCTCAAACTCAAAGTCATACTCAAACTCATAGGCAATGAAGTTTCATAGACGATGATGAAGGTTTAGATTTACAACCTTCTGAGTCAATTAATCTATTCTGAGTTAGTGCGTTTGGTTTTGACTTTGAGTTTTGATAAATTGATTGAGGTTCGATTTCGATTTGCATGTTTGTGCTACTTTTTTAAGGCGATGATGATATTTTTTTAGATTATAAACTGTGAAATCGATTCGAGACCTATCTTGGCATGTCATCTTGTTGTTCAAGTACCTACGGTGTCTTCGACTTTTCTTAAAGAAGCATAAATCTGAGCCTAATTAATTTTAAAAAAGCGATTTCGATCGAGCTTTTTTCAATCTGCCGAAAGTTCTCACGACTGGAATAATTTTGACCTAAAATTGTTTTCGAATCCCAAATTTAATATCAAAAATCGATATTCTAATAAATCGAGCCGAGTTTTAACATAAGGTTCAACTGGCGCAAAATTTAATCAAATCTTTTCAAGATTCGATCCCTGCTCGCTCGCTTACACCTCTATTCGTGCCAAGCTAAAAGATTTTACGATAAATGATACTTTGATAGATAAGAGACGCATTGAAAGGTGAAAGTTGACATCGCACAAGCGAAGAAGTTTACTAGCGTGTCGCGCGAAGTCCAACATCTAAAAGGGGATAAGAACACCCGATTCTTCCATGCTTCACCAAGACAAGAGGCATCGTAAGAGTTCGGCGGGCTCTAAATCACGGCTCGGTTGATGGTGGTACCGAACAGCGAAAAGATCAGAGTCGACTATTTTGAGCAAATTTCTAAAAGCTAACGTAAATTTGTAATCCGGAGAAAACTACTCAAGGGTGAGAAGTCGTTACCAGAGATGAATCGCCGCTAATCGCCTTTCACCAATGCAGAAGTCCGCAGTTAGCCTTCGAGATGCCACCGACAACTTCTGGATCGACTGCATTTATAGTTTGTTTTTTTCCGGGCCTTTTTGGCACATTATTTCTATAGATATTGTTAATTCTGTTGAAAGTTTCTTTGTTAATTCCAGAATTTTAAAGAAAAAGTCAATCAAACCCACGTTTGCTTGATACAAAAAAAAATGTCTCCTGTTAATATGTCTCAGCTTCGTTCTATTAGTCTCTGTAACATTATTGCTAAAAAATTTGCAAAGTTTTGGCTAATAGGTTACGTCCGGTTCTTATGTCGATTATCTCTGAAACCCAAAGTGCTTTTCTGCCCGATCGAATAATTTCTGATAACATCTTGATTGCTCATGAGGTGCTACATTATTTGAATACTAATAAGAGAGGCAAATCCACTTTCATGTCCCTCAAACTTGATATGAGCAAGGCTTACGATAGGGTTGAATGGTCATGGTGCTATTACGTGTAAATTGGTTTCGTGTTACTTCTTTGGGTTGAGCTGGATTACGTGTAATGACATGCCTATAGTTTTTTGCTCAATGGTACACCACAGGTTTTATTAGACCTGCGAGAGGGCTCCTTCAAGGGGACCCTTTATCGCCCTATTTGTTTTTGTTGTATGCATTTCTGGGAGAGGCGTATAGGAAAGTATTAACTGGGTCAAGATAAGTCAAGGAGTCCCACATGAAATTACATACTCATTTTCATATGACATTATTATCTTCCTCGCAGCTTCGTGAGAAGCGGGCTAGCTATGGGACCTGGCAGAGTACGGGAGGCTTTGGGGCAAAAAATTAATTTGATAATGTAGAGTCAGAAATTTTCAAGAAGTCAAGAAGTTTTGTATTGCACGACAAAAGCACACAGAACGTTATTTCAAATTATTATGGGAAGCTACAAGTGACCAATTGAAATACTTGGGGCTACCTTCTCATGTGGGGAGATCGAAAAAGGGAAGTTGTTCGTTACATTCAGAGGCTGCTGGCGATCGAAGTTAAGAGCCGAAGTGGAAAGTTTCTCTCGCAACAGAAATGAAGCTTACGTTGAAAGTCAAGCTGTTTCAAACATACCAAACTAATGCTATGAATTGTTTTAAACTCCCATTTGGCATTATTAAGGGGGTTAATCAAGCAATGGCTAAGTATCGCAGCAAAGTCGTAGATAATGGTAGGAGGATACATCTAAGTCGCTGGGAGGCGATAGTACAAAAGCCAGCGTAACGCGAACGGGTTTATGATTCGAGTACGAATCTCGCATCACTTTCAACAAACAAAAGCGGGTGTACTACCTAGACAAGCATCGCTAATTTATAAAATTTTAAAGTGGGCACCATTTTCGCATTAACACTCACTTTTTAAACGCCGAAAATCGGGTCCAACTTCTTCTTTCAGCGGCGGTTTGGCTGGAGAGTTGACCAAGCGCTGAACAAACGAATTAGATGGCGGTTAGGACGGTAAGGAAATTGATACGTGGAAAGACTCCAGCAGTTTCTAGGAAGACCATTTCTATTTCAAGGGGCGCTATAGATGGCTCCAACGTGTGTTTCTCACTATCAGAGAACTGCTGAATGCAACCTAGCTAAGCTGTGGATAAGGAGGATATTTACCTTTATCCTTGCCATTTCATTGAGCTTCCGACAAAGGTCACAGATAGATTCTCCAGGCTGGAGTGTCAAACCGGCATTTACTTAACTTTCCGGGTTACTCTCAAATACATACTTAATCTGAAATGAGTTGTATCAAGCGGTCATGTGGAATCAAGTTCAATGTCGAGGAACAAAATTTGGTCGGATCTATGGAAACTAATGATTACCCTCGGTAGTCAAGAACTTCAAGTGAAATGGCCGCATGACGTATTACCAACAAAAGTGAAGTCAAGCAGAGTGGTAAAAGTTTTATGATGATGCCATTACAGAATCCAAGTGAGACGCTGGGAGCATTTATTTTCTTAGTGTCCTGCTTTCAAAGAAAGACGCTGTAATTTACGCTGGCATTTACTTACTAAGGGCATTGATCGTGGGTGATCGGTGGAATGCATTTTCAAAAGAGCGATGAGTCGATGGAGCAAGTATGCCAGGTTACGTGGGGAAACGGTGGAAGCATTATTTGCAAGCAGGGGCGTTTGATTATAAGCATGTGAGTCAAGAGCACAATATCGAAATGGGAATACAAATCAGCTGTGTTGACTATACGGAGGCGGAAATTTCGCTATCACACAAGTCAACCCTATTATTTGCCTAAACACACACAATCTTTTTTATTAACAAAATACCACAATTTTCATGTAAAATGACTAATTTAACCTTCTCCCATACTTTCACCCAAAATACCCCATATATTGTAACTACCGCCCATTTTCATCCAAAATATCTTATTAGCCAAATAACTTTATCTCTCTAAAATCAGACAGACTCAAACTATTTCTCGCTTTAAAATTTTCATGTTCTTAACCCCAAAAGCCTAAAGATTTGCCATGTTATTCCTAAAATTTGAAGCTAATCATTAATTTCTAGAGTAAGAAGGAAATTATGTTTTTCTTCACCAGAGGATACCACCAAAACTATATTTTTAACATAATAGTTGGATCATTATGTGTAAGTTATTTGAGTTTTGAGTTTTATAAACAAAAAAAAAATTAAATTTTATTAATTTAAACAAAGATTTGAATTCATACTATATTTTACCGCATCTATGTTTTATGCGTGTTTCATGCGTGTTATTTCTAATTTCGATGTTGTTATTTCAGGTTTTATTTCACAAAAGTTCAATCTTTTAGTTTTTCTGGGTTTTGATGCTGTTATTTGTGATATTTGTGTTTTATTTCACAAAATTTGAATCTTTTAGTTTGTGGGTTGATTTATGTTATAACTGTTATAACTTAGTATAACACATTATAACACGTTATAATTAATATAAACCATTATAAGTTGTTATAATAAGTCGATGAGTCATGTTGAATGGCTTTCTTTTATTTGTAGATTTGAGGGTGTTTTAACGAAAGGTCAATTTTGTTACTTAAACAAAAGTTTGGAATTAATATCATATTTTTAATGCATCCAATGCTCTATGTGTGCCGTGATGTTTATTAGTTGGGTTTTTCGAGGTTGTTATTTGGAGTTTTAACAAAATATCAATCTTTTTAATTTTGACTATGGCTGTGATAATTTTTATTGTTTTATGCTCTTAAGGCCAGAATTTCTATATGTTAATTCAGAAGTATCAGACATTATATTTTCATAGATTGATTTGTAGAACATTAGTCTTATATTATAATCGATATAACACGCCATAACTTGTAATGGGTTATGATTCGATAACACATATAATATGGTATAATCCATTATAATCGATTATACCATATTATAATAAATTATATCAAATTATTATCCATTATACCGCATTGTATTAATTTTGATAATTCATTATTAATGAAAAATATGGCGGCCAGTAGAGATTCAAGTTAAAATACGATGGATATGCATTTAAGAACAACACTTAATTTCTGGGACGAATAGAGCGGACCATTCAAAAGGTGACAAACTTACAAAAGACAGAGAAGCATCGAATTAGTAGATAATACATCAGACTCTTCATTTGAAGAAATAAATCATTTGAATTTCAAATTCAATGTCAACATTATATTGTACTTATTATATAGAGATAAAAATTACATTAAGTGATAATGAAAAATTATTATTCTACATAGTTCAATTGTACATTATTTTATTATGGTATTATTAGTCTTCAAAACTATAACGCATTTAACGCGATATAATGAATACTATAGTTAAGATTATAGTATAATATTATAATAAAATATACGCATGATAGTCGTGTTATAATGTATTATAACGCACTATAATGTATTATAACCCGATTATAATGCATTCATATAATATCTTATTAATAAATGTATATTCAAACACAACAAATATCAGAGATATTAACAAATATACAATACATTTAATTTTATGAACAAAGAGAGTATATAAACCTGCTAAGATTAAATGTTATATAATAACAAATTAGCACAGCTTAATTGGCTTGAAGAAAAATTCAAACTTATTTATTATTATTTAATTTAAATTGTAAGTCAAAAAATAAACAACTTGTAGAGATAGATCAGAAAATCTAGAAGCTGTGAGAGAATGAAAATGGGTGAAATAAGTTGAGAGTTTATTTTAATGAGGGTATAATAGTCATTTCATACAAAAAATGTTTTAGTCTTCAACAAAAAAGATATCATAGCAAATATGCTGGTCGACCAGGGTATTTTGCCAAATTTTTCATACGGAGGCTAACGGTAACGACTCTAAGTGAGTTGTGTCAAAACAGTGGGGGCGTTGGCATGGCGCTGATTTCGTCAGAAATAAAGTGGGGAAAACTAAATATGGGTGGGCTTAATCTTTCTGCGTGAAAGCGATAAATAGATGTCAAAACGCAGGTAAATTTTGCAAATAGGTGTTAGACTCATACACCTCCCAAATTCTCTGCTTTCGAATTTAACGAATCCACTACTGAGTGTTTAAGAACGAATTGATGTTATCAACCCCTCAAAGTACAAACCAATTAATAATAAATCATATAATGATATAATTGATAGATTTTATTAATCATTTATAAAATTATCTCCGATTCTAAATTAATCTTATACTCCCTCCATTTTAAATTCCATGACGTTTTAGGCTTTGTTGTTTTATGTATATTGTTAGACGTTTTACTCATCCCAATGAAACTTATACTAATACTTCCTTTTTTACCCTCATTTAAGTACATTGCAAGAAACGTCTTTCTCAAAAACACAACACAAGTTTTGACTTTCACGGAGTAATTATTACTGCACCAGAGGACTAAAAAAGTAATTTTGTTTATTTCTTAATAGTTGTGCTATTTCTTATTTGAAATGGAGGGAGTATATTCAAATTTATTATTTGTTATCAAAATTTAAATATATAAGTGCTTGATATATCCAATTCTAGATCATTATTGGTTCAAAATTGAGTTGAGTTGACCGCTTGTTCGAAAAACATATCAGTCAAATTGAATAATGAAGCAAGCTAGAAAGAGAGAATAAAATTAAATTTCAAATTTTAAGTATGCATATTTATTAGAGTATTTAATTTATAAGCGGAGGACTTGTTTGTATTTTCAAGAAGAGTTCTTCCTAGTTGAAAAATAAAGTTGAATGAGATACCCTCGGTAAATTGAGCAGCTCGAATCACTTTGCAAATGAACATGCATCATCGCTCACTTTAAGAAACATAGCAAGTGCATGAAATCATAGTGATTCTATGTGCTGCAACAGTACTCTTTGGTCAGGAGCAAATTAATTTTCACTTTGCCATTTCCTGGGGTTTCCAATTTAGTGAATGGGATATGAAGAGTAGTTTATTCCCTGTTTCCGTTTTGAATTTGATCTTCAAATTCATTAATAACTTTTTTGAATATGGCATTAAGAAGAATCGCTCATCTCAATGTTTTTGTCTACTCATTCAATTGATCAATACGCCATCTTGTCCTATTATATATATAACCTACACAGTTTTTATAATTTTGTATAGTTTATAGATAAGATAACATGAAACAAATGGTGTATGATGAGATGATATACTTTGTCGTTTTTACATCCTGATGAGAAAAGAAGAACGTACAATAAAGAATATAGTTTAAAATTCAGAGCTTTTTTTAGATTTTTCCTTGCTTGCCAGCTTCCATCTTTCTTCAAATTCTTCTATTCTCAAATTATTTAATTCCAAAACCCGATAAAAAAAGAAAAGATTCCCCCCTGATTCCTCCGTCACCTTTATTCCTAAAACCCAAAATTAATAGATAAAGAATATGTTATATATAGACAATTTATGGTAAGTGCGTTAAGAATATATAGCACGCCCATGATACAAAATCGTAGTGGATAGTGCCATGAAAAGTTACATTATTTCTTCGAATTCTGTTTGGGGTTTTACAAATTTTTGAACTCTTTAGCTGTTGATAAGTCGAGCGATAAACTCGATTCATTTCAATCTATATTAAGTCGAAGTCAAATAATCTTTATGCTCGTACACTAAGCATAGTACTAGTAAGATTTCCAACAACCAACAATCTTATTACCTATAGATGACGCATGGTTAACCGCCCATTTGATGTAAAACATAGCTTCTCACTGAAAGTTGCCTCTTCAGTAAGTAGGGGTCTGTGTTTGTTGATAAATTGACATCTTTATACCTAATTTGTATGTTACGTTGCGGGATGGAATTCCTTGAAGAATTGAGACTAAAGAAGAAGAATAATAATGTAGGTGGGACATACTTCCTTCTTTTGTAAAAGATTATCACATTTTAAATTTTTTATTTCTTAATAATTGAACTTTGATCATAAATATTTTTATTTATGTTGTTGAAATATTTGATGAAAATATATCAATGAAAAGATTTTGAACGTATTTTTTATTGATATATTTTTCATAAAATATTATAAAACACAAACAAAAATATTTACACTCAAAGTTCAACTATTAAAAAGTTAAAAAGTCGAATGTGACAATCTTTTAGGAATGAAGAGAGTACTATTTTTTGTAAGTTGTAACATATTAGTATAAAATAAGTAACATGTATATACAGTAATTTATTAGAAAATAGAAAATGCTTCATATTTTAAAGTTGGGGAAGTAATAATTTAGCGGGGAGATGGCGGTAGTGTCGCTAAATCCGGCCACACTAACTACCGCATCCCGCTGCTTTACGATAATACGGAAGAGTTAATTAATCATGACGCGCTTCAACTGATCATGCACTGCAACTTTTCTTTAACCATTTCAATACAAGCGCCGCTTATTATTGGGCAGAAGAAATCCACGACGACGTGTCGGCGTATCGATACTTATATGACAGATGTTAGTAATTACTTCGTGAAGTGTTGTACATCGTTTCTAAAATTGAATCAATCAACCCTCAATCTTTGCCATATATACCGTGACCAAAGCTAAATCAATCAATGACCACCATCATAATACATTAGCTCACAATATTACCAACAACATTACACCAATACTACACCCTGTAGGACCATTCAGAATACAACCTGCATCAAATTTTCAGATCTCTCTCCCCCATTTCTGAACCATTATATTTATTGAAACATTTGGATTTCTCCTCCTGTGATCTCCACTATCATTTATGACCTTTGTTTTTCTTCCATGGTTCCAAACACCATTTACCCTCCACCTTCCTAATTATCCTGCATTCCCAGGAGGACAATTTTGTCAATTTATCCATCCCCTGCATGTTCTTCACATTTAATCCCCTCTTCTACTATCTCCATTCTTTCCAACTACTATATTCTTCATTCTCACCACCAAACACTTATATATGAGAATATATATTTGCTCATATAATTGAAATATATGCATGAATAATGACCACAGGATGGGTAAAGTCTTTACAATGCAAATCAAAGGTTCTAACAGACGTCGTCGTAACGAGTAATAATGTAAACTCCAAGAACTATCAATACAATAACCACATTGTACCACATTCAACTAGCTGTAGGAAGAGTGTTCAAGGCCTCAAAGATGTCATCGAAACAAACAAGAAAAACAAACCCAAAAAGCCAAAACCACCAACAAAGCCACCGGAACCGCCGCAGAAACAACCAAAACAACCAGTTTCCGGTGATGGGGTTGACCGGAATCGATCAAAAGTCTACACTATAAGGTCAACGGCCATTGAGGCATTGTTTCCAGCGTTGACTGAGCTTCCATTAGGACACCCTTCAAGAAATGTGGTGGAAATAATCTTCCATACAAGCTGGTCAAATAAAAACTTTTCGGGTCGGATTGAAATGGTGTTTAAGGTTCAAAATATGACAAGAACATTAACTAGGTTTGAAGAATATAGGGAGGTAGTAAAGTCAAAAGCTAGCTCCGTTGACTCACGTTGTGTTGCTGATGGAAATGAAGTCATGAGGTTTTATTGTCTCGGCGGCGCGTGTGGAGCGTGGGATAGTAGTGGCGGCGAGTGGGGGATTTGTGGTGGTAAAGGGGTGTGTATATGTACATATTCGGGTAGTGGTGGTGCTCATGAGAAAGCCGGTGGCGGAAATGGGAGGCGGGCGATGTTGGTGTGTCGGGTCATAGCGGGTCGGGTTTTGAAGGAAACGAGTCGTGACTCGGTAGCCGGAGGACGAGTTGGGTATGAGTCAGTGAGTAGAGGAAATGATGAGTTGCTTGTTTTTGACTCACGTGCTGTATTGCCATGCTTTCTTATTATCTACAAATTGTGAAAACTTGAGGGGGGAAAATTGCATCTCATGAAAGCCAGTATTTTATTTTGTCATGAGCAATTCTATATTATAATCTCTTCTCATTTTTTTTCTTTTTCATGTGTCGACCTTTAGGATATACAAAGATTAGTGATATTTATTGTAGATTTATTTTCATCAACTTCACATAAGTAATCAGTTCATCAGTTTAGGTAGTTTTTTGTTAATTATTGATAGATTTTTGTTGGAAAATTACACTTGCAAATTGAGCAGATATAATTCTGTTAGAGGATAAAGGTCTAGGTAGATATTATTGGACTAGATGTCTTTGATTAGTTTAGATAGATGTTAAGGCTGAAATATATTATTCGGTAAGATTGATCGAAATATATTGAGAAATAAAGAAAAGAAAAATGCAAGTGATTTCCGATCGAATAGGAAATTGTCCGGGTGGATTCTTAGCTTAAAGATTTTGTACTGATTCTTATATGGAAATATTGGAGATCGGAGGCTGTGAGGCTGTGGCTTGATTCGTTTATTAATGATATGGTTCATTAATATTCATTGTCATCATAGATATTCAATTTGATATAAAATGATACGCACCAATAAAATATACTCCCTCAATTATTAGTATTTGTCGGTGTCGATTTTATTTTATTCGGATTATTTGGCCGGCTTACTTTATTTTTATCTTAGTATTTTGTCAAATATACCCTTAATTAATTAAATCAAATATATTTCCCATAAATACATTTACCATAAAATTTCTATTTTTGAGAATATTAAATGAAGCATAAAATTATCAAATGCTCACTATCTTAAAAACAAGAAAAACAATATGAGCGACAAACATTAAAGATTGGAGGAAGTACCATTCTAAAATGGTACAATTGAATTTTTTTTTTTTTAAAGTGTACCAAAATTATTTTATGCAGTTAATTAGAATGTGTACCAAAATTCGTTAAACAAATTGGTACAGATTACGTAAAAATTAAAAATAAGCTTGTAATGATTTTTTAAGAGAAAATTGTACGTATTATCTAAAATGTACCAAAAGAATAAGAAAATATATTATATAATGGATTAATTTATATTTTTGTGTTAATGAATAAAAAAAGTTTAATGAAAAGTGATCCAACACCTCATTCAGTATGGGTTCAGGAATATTTTGTTTTTTAATGAAATGTGATAGTTGTTTGATAACATAGTTCCCTACGAAATGAGGTGTATATATACAAATTAGATTGGAAGGGAAATATATTAGCATCATTTAACTATCCTTTAACAGATGTTTATTGTGCGATGTTCTGTTGTGAAATAAAAGTTTGGTTAGTGAATTAATGTGACAGCTTCACATTTTGGTATTGTAAAGTGAATTTATATTATGATTCTGGTATCTTAGTTATAAATATATAATTATATATTAGATGTGATTCGGTTTAGGCTAAATAAAAAGTTGACAAAAGAGTTTCAATGATAAAATTGTTTAAACTACAACATTCTGATTCAATAATTCGATGCAATTCGGATTTTATTACTAGTAAATAATAATTCCATTCCGCAGCCCTACTCTCCAGAATTGGGGCATTGTTCTCTAATGATACTCCACAATAGCATATAAAGGCTTGCCGTTTAAATGGTCTCGGCCCTGCACAGGCACGACAGCATTCAATGACCATATATTCTAAATAATTAACCACATCATATGAATGAATGAATGATATGATAAATGGGAGTATCTTATTCGAGATTATTGTTAGAGATATAATAATATCAAAGTGATTTCATGATGAAGATTATTCTATTTATTAGATAAAATGTTTACATAGATAGAAGATTACATAATCAAATCTGATCATTGTCAAATTATAACAAATATTCTAATATTCTAATTAATCTATACTCCCTCTGTTTTTTTAATTATCATTTTAATACTTTGCACATAGATTAAGTAAAATAAAAATAGTAAAGAATGCATTGAAAATATATATTGACAGTGGTGAAACAATATCATTGGTTGATTGTTTATTTCAAGAAAAAAGTAGTGAAATGCATTGAAAATGTGAAAATACTTATTTATTATCTTTAAAATGACAAGCTATAAAAAAAATAATTTTTTCTTCAAGCAAGCCAGTATAAAAAAATGGAGAGAGACTATATATAAAAAGAGGTGTAGGTAGTTATTTGGCTTCACCAAAAAATATATTCCAAATTTATCTTTTTCAATGATATATTATACAATTAGTTATCTATGTTATAAGGTCAAAATTGTTATATTACATACTTATACTATAACCATATCACCTTTTTCAAAAAAAAAAACTATACTTCTGGCTTGCAGATAAGCTGATTTTAATTTAATTTTTACCTTGGCGTCGCTATTATTAATTCTTGAATTATAGATAGAATAAAAAAAACTTTGATATTATTATATCCCTAACAATTATCTCTAATACTATCTATAATTAGTAAGGATATTTGAATATTTGATATGATCAGATTTGATTATGTAATCTTCTACTTATGTAAACATTTTATCTCTAACAAAATCAACCCAAAAGAAAGTGGACGTTGAATAGTTGAGATGAAAAACTTAAGGCTATGCCACTGGTTCATTTTTTTCCCCAATTTTTTTGTTAATCTCTAATCTAGATTCTAGAATGATAGGAAATGCAAGTGCTTGACTCAATAGATAACGACAAAAAAAATTGGAGAAGAATAATACTCCCTCTAATTCTATTTATTTGTCACTTATATTTATTTATTTTATTTTAAGATATGGACATTTGACAATTTTGGAAGCTGTTTAATACTCTCAAAATTGAAACTTTATGAAAAAATATATTTGATTTCATTAATTAAGGATATATTTGATAAAATATGATTTAAAATACATTAAGCGACAAAGAAAAATTGGTTAATCAATTAATATTAAAGATTGGAGGAAGTATATATTAAAGTAAATATAAAAATGAAATTGTCAAACTTTCGAATTAAACTAAGATGAAGGTAGTATGTGGAAGAAAATTGGTCTACTTGAGTAGTTGAGTTAAAGAAGCAATGAAGCATGATATTGGTTTCCCAAAAATGGTCCAACATCATTGCTCGACAAAATTGTCTATCTATGAACAGTTGAACACCTTTAACAAAAAAACTATAGTCCTTTGGATCTTTTCCTAAGATCACCTTAGTAGAGTTCGAATGGAATGTTAAAGGATCGTTCGCACAAAGAAATTAATTGGATATTAAATTTAACATCAAATTGAGACCGAGTAAAATTTGATACAGAGACAAAGTTTTTTGGCACTCAAAATGTGGAGCCCACCTGAAATAAAATAAATCCTAATATATTCCACCAGCTAGTAGGCTCGTCCAACACAAATTTGTTGGTTGGTTAATTTTATTTTTTAACTCTTTCTTTTTAAATAATTTTTGTACAATAATTAAGGAAAAAATATATATATCATTATTTTTATTTTTCGAATCATAAATAAGTAAGTTTGTATCGTTTAAGACCTTTAGAAAATTTTTTCTGAGTTTTCACCTTTTCATTAATTGTATTAAAATATTATGAATTTTTTGAAATAAAAAAGAAATTGTGAAAGGAAGATAAAATGATATGAAAGAGAGAGAGAAAAATAATTTCTGTCACCGAATAACAGCACTTGGTAATTGTTATTCTTAAAAAATGAGTGTTATTTGATAGTATTAAGTTGATGTAGAGGAAAAAATATCAAATTTAACCTGTATGATCTAATAAAACTTCTAATAAATGAAACCATACCTTTAGATCGGGTATCTCCATTACGCAAGCACACTCAACAATTTCAGCGCCAGCACGCTCTGTGAAGGAGAAGTTGCAATTTAAAATATAAAACACTCAACAATTTCAGCTCCCTCCAATGAAAATTATGTAGTTTCGATTTAAAAATTAAAAAGTACAGTCAATTATCAAAATGAAAACTGTTAAGATTTGGCTCCTAATAATCTAATGGCCTGTTTGGATGAAAGTATTTCAAGTTGTGTATTTAAAATAACACTCTACAAATCCATCAGATCCGTTTGGATAATTTTAAAATGTAGTGTATTTCAAATCCAATGTATTTGAGGGTGTATTTTTATTAACAAATTAGAGAGAATTTCAAAAGAGCCCAAATCAGCTTGAATTTGAAAATACACATACGCTTAGTTCGATGACAAACTTGTAATAAAATAGATTTCTAGATGTTATTTTGGTAATTTTACTATCTAAAATTCAAGAAACCTTCTACTTTGCTAGGAGAACGGAAATTATTGTTCAAATACTGTTCTCAAAAGCTAGAATCGCCTCTTCAACGGTAACTTCCTAGTTTTCTTTCTACCAACTCTTTACTCTTGATGCTCAAAAGTTAGGATTTATATGAGTATCAATCTGATTTTTGATTTTTGATTTTTGTTTTTTATTTTTCATTTTTTTTTTTTGCTATTGGAGCTAATCTGGGATCATTTGTGTGGTTAGGAGTTTATGTACTAATTAGATGATGGTCATTTGCTAATGACCAATTTACAACAATTTGATTTTGTGGTTTTATTTTGGTGGTATGATTGATGCCTATAAGGTGTTTGGTAAAATGTTTGAAAGGGATTGGTTTACTCTTTGCAAAACTACCAGGTGAAGTGCTCCTTAGGACTTTAGAAATGAAAAATTATATCCATGTCTGTTTGGATTACCTTTAATGACTACCCAAAAATTAACAACTTTAATGATAAAATATTTTTTTCATGAATTAAAAATTTACTCGGATCATTATTACCTTGTCGATGTCGGGTATACTAATGGTCCTGGATGTTTAGCACTCTATCGGAATACTCGATATCACCTCAAGTTATGGAGAGGAAATACTCCACAAAATTACAAAGAATTGTTTAATCTTAGGCACTCTTCGGCAAGAAACTCGATTGAACGGGCATTTGGGTTACTCCATCAAATCACTCTTTAAATTATTTGGTTTCCAAACAATAAATTCTAGATCCATCATCAAATCCCTCCTTAAATCCATTGATTTCCCAATTAATTGATTTGATTTCAAATCCATGCATTTCAAATCAATTCTTTGGAAGTGTCTCGAAATTCAAATATGCAGATCCAACTGAGGCCTGGGGGATTCATATGATTGTCACATTTGAAAAATAAGGAGATAATTCACCCTTTATAAGCTAGTAGCAATTCTCTTCAGCGCAAATTGGTTTTAGGATGTAGTGCGCATTTGGAGGCATGAAGTGTGTTATCTACTAACTTTGTGGGTGTGGTCAGGGCAGATTAATAAATCTAAAATGGTATGAGAGACCATGGTTATTGTGATGTGGGTAGGGTTCGGTTGGACTCGGATTTTTTATCCGTCCGGTTCGTCCCGTCCCGTCGGTAGGATTTTCGGATAAAAGCTGCAGTCGGGCTTGGACGGTTATTTGAAAATGTTTTTACCCGAACGGACGGATCCGGTTATCGGTCTGAACGGACAGTTACTGCCGGTCCGGTCGGTTCGATGGTTAATTTTTTACTAAAAATATACTTGAAATGATACCCGTCGTCGACCGTTAATTTATCGGACGGAGGCCAATAGAAGCCAAACACTGCATGCCATTTATCATTGGATTCTTGAGTTCAATCATTCAAAGTTGTTAATCTCAATTTTAAGTTATTATTTCGAATGTTTATTATTTTTAGTTATTATTTGATTTGTTTATTAATTTTAGTTTATTAATTTGTTTTAATAATTTTGTTATTATTTAGTTATTATTTGAATTTTAGTTGTTTATTAATTTTAGTTGTTTATTGTTTTAGTTATTATTTCAATTTTTTTATTAATTTTAGTTTATTAATTTGTTTATTAATTTTGTTATTATTTTAGTTATTATTTGAAAAACACTACAAATTTTGTTATTAACGTAATTTTGCCTCTGTAAATTTTGGCTATAGGGTGCATGTAAGGACAATCGTTTGTTTCACTTGTAATTTGTTTGTGTAATTTGTTCTTGTAAATTTTGGCGATGCCCTGAATCCACAAATGGTTGATGCAAATTAATTTGTTTACTCTAAGGACAATCGTTTTGTTAATAGGGACAATCGTTTGTTTACTATAATTTGTTTCTTGTAACTTTATTATATTTAATGTAATTTGTTTACTCACAGGACAATTAGGCTTTATTATTATTCTTGTATTTGGACATTTGAACTTATTAGCTTATTAAATGTTTTTAGATATTTGGAGTTTGAACTTTATTATGTTATTATTTGGAGTTTATTACTATTTTATTGTAAATATTGTATAAACCCAAAATCAACAAGGAAGCAAAATATAAATAAAAATACGGTCAAATCGATAAAAATCGACAGCGAGGCCAAAATCCGGTGGTCGAAATTCGGTTCTTTGATTTTTCTTTAGAAAATCCGGTAAATCGGTCAGGTATGACCTAGATGTGGGTATATGTATAAATAAAAATTGGGCCTTGAAAATGAAAAAAAAACAAACGAATAAACAAAAAGGGGCGTCGCATGTGAGGGGAGTGTGAAGTTTGACTCCTAATAACTTGAGAGTTCGCATGCGGTGTCACGAATTAATAAGGAGAGAGTTAGCTAGGTATATAAGCGCAAGGAGCGACTCAAACCCCAACATGCGATTGGTTTAGGATGGTCTTTCTTTGAAACATGAAATGTGTTATAACTCATAGCTTGTATGTGATTGAGACCCGTTTAATAAATTCAAAAACTCAACAATCTTCATCGAACCGAGAGGAGAATACTAAATAAGTATAATTATAAAAATATATTGAAGAGATTAACAAAACTAAGTACCTAATAATTTCAAAGCTGCAGAGATTGTACCACCAGTAGCAATAAGATCATCAACCACTAAAACACGTTCACTTGGTTGTACTGCACCTACATGCATCTCTAGACAATCGCTTCCATATTCCAAATCATATTCTTGCTTGTATACTTCACCTGTATTATTAGTGTGGTTCATCATCAATATTCAATACCAAGGGTAATTAAAGTTGCAATTAAAGTATTAATATCAGTATTCATAAGATAAAAATATATACCAGGTAGTTTTCGTGGTTTACGTAATGGAACGAACTTTGCTCCTAGTGCCAATGCAATGGGAGGACCAAATATGAAACCTCGAGCTTCTATTCCTGATTAAACCAAGGGCAAGCAAGCAATGCAGGGATGGGATTATGTATGTGTTAGTACTCTATAACGAGCAATAATAATGAAAAAATACACCTCAAATCTATTTGAAGAAAATTACATTCTCATGTTGAATTTAAGACTTTCATTTACAAGTTATTTTGTACCATTTTTATATTATCTTGCTCTTGAATATCATGAAATAAATTAAAATGGATCATTATACTATCTAAGCTTTGTATTCATGGTGAAGTAGTAAACCGCCATTGCACTTTATTTTAAATTAATTCACAAATATATAGTCTTCTTGTTATGTTATAGGAAGTAAACAATTAATCATATTGGAGTGAACTATTTTGAAAGCTTCTTTCTTATAAGTTGTAACAATGAGATTGTTTTTGGAAATTGTTGAAATGAAGTCATAGAGCCTTACAAACTTGACATTTATAATGTTTTCTTGCATGGTTATTAAGAAGACATTAAACATGCGTCTACACGACTCCGAAGGTAAATGAAGGTTTCACTCGATCAAGTTTGTAAGTTCAACAAATCTTTATATGTATTAACATGCTGGACTACAATGGAATTAAGTAGTGGAGTTTAGAAAGGATTAGAAGGAATAACGACTTCCTTCAATTTTTTAAATTTTTGGAATTTGTCAATCAATTCAAATATAACTAATTTTATACAAAGTATAGCAATTGATCACCCTTCAATAATAAAAACAAATCATTCAAATAAATTAATTCTTTTCCTTTTCAGTTTAGTTCCAATCTGTCACTAAATTAGGGAGATTGAGTTAATATTTTTCTTTCTCAACTTCATACTTTAAATCATTTCGTACAAGCTCCTACATATTGTTGGGTTGAAGCTCAAATTTGAAATTTGAAGTGGTATTAGGAGATCGGTAGGAGGTCGGGACCTCACGCTCCGACCCTAACTCCGACCTCGGGCAAGTTTGGAGGCAAGAGGAGATCGGGTGATGACAAGTCGATCAAAGTCGACCCAAGTGGTGGGAGACATAAGTTGAGTTTAGATCTCATTTGAAATTATCTAAAATATCTTTTCTCTCAAAGCTTTTTCCAATTTTTTCCAAATTCGATAGAGTTGTTCTCTACTTTATTAGAATCATTTGTTTATCATTTAAGCTAAATCCTAGTGTGTAGATTTGTAAGTTGATAATACTAGATTATAAAGTATTACTCTAGTAGATTCATGACAAGGCGTCACGGCGAGGGAGCACGTATAAAGATTTGGTGTTATTTCACTACGGTATTTTCTTACATGTATTATTGTTTGTTCAGATAGTAAAGCATATTAGACTCGTAGGTTGGGTGTTGATATATCTGTGTTAATATCCCATAACACATATAATGCATAATTAGAATGATGCACTTCATGTTGTCAAGTACGTAGTTGAAGGAACAATGTAAAAATAGAAGGCCAATTTATGAAAAATAAACAGGAGAGTAGTGATTATATATTTATACCAGCAACAACATCGATGTTTTTGCCTTGATACCGCTCAACAAACAAATCTATAGAATATTTGAAGGCTTCTGGATCGAGCAAAAGTGTTGTTATATCTGCAAACAAGAACCCTGCAGAAAAATCAATATAAAAAGGACCAGATTAATTTATTTTTTAATTAACTGTGTAAGTATCTATAGAAATTCATGTATGCATATAGTGACTAGTGAGTGCCTGGTTTAGGAAAATCATTGACGATACGAATTCTTGATTGAATGGCATTAACACGAGGATCTTTCTCACTAACTGTAGACATTGCCATTGTTTAATCTTCTTGTTTTTATATTTATATGTGTATATAACTTCTCTGAAGAATAGAATTAGAGAGAGAGTGAGTGAGGAAATTTATAGTGACTTTATACTGAGGGATATTATTAATGACGGAATTTTAACCAAAATTAAGAGGGGACAAAAAATAATAAATCTATTTAATGATTTTTTTTTAATTATTGAGGGTGAGGGGGATAAGTTATCGTGTATTATATTTGTTACATGTGTCATACCGATGTTGTAATGGATGGGAGTAAAATAATGGCATGTGCATTATTTTTACTTTTATAGTAATTTATAAATAAAAAAGAACATTAATGAGTATTTATCACGACTTTAATTGTGTAATTGTGAATTGGGATCCTTGAGTTTTGTTGTTTTTGGCTAGTGTAACTGTGTTAAAAAATAACGGCATGTGCATTATTGTTTTTACTTTTATATTAATGTATACATAAAAAGGAATACTCCCTGATTTTATAGTAATGTATCATTTATCACGAATATAATAATCAAGTGCCAGCATATAAGTGTAATTGTGAATTGGGATCCTGATTTTATGTTGTTTTTGGCTAGTGTAACTGTGTTAAGCGGGGCAGCCGGTGGATTTAATTTAGTGAATCTTTAGGGTATTTGATTAATTATGGAAAATTGAGCGAAACCAAACAAATGATTTACTGGTTATACTCCTTTCTAATCATTTTTGTACTCATTTTGAATTTTTTTTCGGGTATGAATTAAGAAGAATGTGATTGGCCATATTTTTGTCTAGTGTATTTTGGGTATGGGTTGTGATGTTCTGAGGGGAAGCTGAATTAAATACGGACTAATTACTACTTGGTGGCGAGTTGAAATCACTCATGGGGTTATGACTACGTCAGTCTTCAGTTTAAATTATTGAATCAACTGATAGACTGTGCATTGGAATCGTGATCTCCTTAATTAAGTGATACGAGGGAAGTAAAGTCGGAAGCAACAGGAGGCAATCTCCGACGATCGAGTTAATGCTTGATTGAAGAGGAGGTAAAATCTTACTAAATGGAGTTTTGTGATTCTGTGAATGAAATATACTAGTATTTATAAGACGATCTGATCTTTGTCTTAGGCTTTTGATGGCGATTGTGATCGTGACAGACAAATGCATCTTGATCCATTGGATGATGGTGACAAACCCAATCTTAGACTCGCCGTGGGAATTATCATTACCACCCATCATTAGTATATATAAGTCATGAAATTTATTTACCCATATCAGATTGTATGTCAACCCAAATTGGCACTATTATTTGTTGAACGGTGAAGATGAATTTTATCATCGTCACTGGATGAATTAATGTGAAAAATCTAAGGTCTTTTATTATATTTATTACACCTATTTTTTACAATAATATTAATTAAGGAAAAATAAAGATAATAACACCAAACATATACATAGTAACGTATTTACAGAGTTATAGTTGGCAAACTGACTTATATAAAGGTTTATAAGGGTATTATTATTAAAGAGATGATTGTGTTAGAGATGTAATTTCGATTTGATATTATCTTATGCAATTAATGCAATAATATAAATAATTATTAGTTACCTAAAATGTATGATATTGATTTAAAATTGATCGGGATCGAATGAGTCCGAATTATGAGTTTAAGAAAATTATTATGAATGTGTTTAAGCTAATGAGGACCGTTAGATTATTTCAAATAATAATAACCAATTTTATTAAACCTATATATTTCATGTGCTTAAGCATATGCTTAATGATTTTTCTTAAGGTATTAATGTTCTCAGTATCACATAACAATAATATCTTCAATATAATAACATTTCTATTTAATATTTTCTTCAAATTTATAATTGATGTTTTTCATGCTAAAATTTGCCCAACAAGCATATCTAAAATTCTTTTTCCACAGGTTTTCAGTTCCTGCAGATGTATTTGTAGAGCTAAGTTGGGCAAAAAGATAAGACTATAATACCCCTCTTAAAATTACTAATCACTAATCACTAATTACGATATTAATATAAATATATATATATATATATATAATATTATTATATCATAATATATATAAAAGTGTGAATAAGGGTTATGTTTCTTCCCTTTTCACATTATTAATCTTAAATTATCATTCTCTCTAAAAATCTAAAGTTAGGAATTAATGAATTAGCTTCTTCTCCCTCCGTTTTAATATTTGGCGTTTTAGGTACTCGAGGTATAGCTTTTGGTATCAATTATTCTTAAATTATATGTTAAAAAATTATAAAGAAAATATGTATGAAACTATTTTCAAAGACAAATCTAATGATATACTTTATATTTATTAAAATAATAGTAAGTAGTAATTAATGGTGAAGTTTAAATACCGATATACGAAAGCGTCGAATAAAAAAATGGAGAGTAACATTTGTTGGGATTATGCAACATTGCATGTAAAATATATATAACAAATGCAACGAAATAAATGGTGTATAAAAACAAAAGCGGCATATTCACACAAATATATAAATTACATTATGAATAAATGATAAAACTTCTGAGTTTGTCTTCGGGCGGATAATCAAACCTTTCCCAGGTCCTCTTCCGTTCCTTTAGTATCTCAAAATGTGATGCCTCAGGTTAGTCATACCAAAGAGAGGGAGAGTCTCACGATTGAACTCTTCAGAATCAAATAACTATTAGATGAAAAGTTTGAGTCGAACTTTGTTGAATAATGGTATTCCATTCAAACTTATTTGAAGATAGCAAATTGTTTAAAGGCTAATCCGTTTTCAAGAGTGAACATGTATTCGAGGTTTATTTCTTAATATGTTCAAAGCGTAAAATGTTGATCGGGGATGTTGGACTCATCGGATGAGTCTATCAAGCGCGAAACCTTTCAAAGGGCACAAGAGTGTTCTTTATTGTTTATAAGCGTTTGTAAGGAAACTACACTGCTACAATATATTATCGTTTAAATATGTGAGTAATGACTTTGCGATTTAATCTTTTTGTGTTTTAAAATAGATGGTCCGTAATTTAATCCCTAAGTATAGATTGATTAAATGGTTAAGTCTCATACAAATGATTGTGTGTCATTTCGTTTCGAAATTGGCTGAAGCGATCTTTATTCTAGAAAAGAAAATTCGAACCATCGAGACCCGTCGAGAGGTTCACAGTCCCGATGATCGAGATACGACCTCTCGATGGGGTCATCTGGAGAAAGCGAGCATGGCCCAGATTTGCTCTGATCCGTCGAGGGCTCGTCGAGACCCCACAGTCTCGATGGGAGTCACGATGCTGACAGCTTTGGTAATAGAATTTTGTGCACTATTTAAAGCCTCTTCTTTTAAAACATAAAAACAACTTTTACCGTCTTTTTTGACCTAATTTTGAGCATTCAATTCCTTCTGATCAAAAGCAAAAGTCATGCTCCTACATTTAATTCATCGTTATCTTGTTAGAGTTTCTTAGTTGTGTGATAATTCTAATTCTCGATCATTTATTGTATTGAGTGAAATCCTTATTATTGGGAAGCATAGAGTTTGCTATTCTAGGTTGAGTAGTATATTGAAATCCTGGGCGTGTTCTTGGGTTCCCTAATCGAGTTGATTAGGAAGTCGAGAGAAATCCTTAGCGGGTAAACTGGGTCCTTGAGTGGGCTAGGTGTTTGATAATGGGCTTGAGAGAGAGTTGCTTGTGTGTATTCAAACATTTCTTGAGTCACAGTTATCTTTGCCCAAAATCGAGGTTGGAAATAGGCGGTCGGCGATAGGGGAACCGAAGCTAGATTAAAATCCTTATGTGTTTCTCTCTTTCCTTACTCTTTGCTTTCAAGTAGTCTTTTTTATTATTGCTAATCAATTTGATTATTAATATTGTTGACTAATCTTTCTCGAGCTTGGGTAGTCGTCTCACGTTAATCTATATTATCATTGTGTATTAATTCCATGTTCTTAAGATTAAAACTTCGAAAAAGTTAATAATAAGTAACTTAAGCGTATTCACCCACACATACAGGTTAAATGCAGGTATGAAGCTTGACTCAAAAACTTGAGAGAAAGAAGGGGAAGAGGCTATGAGGAAGGGGAAGGATGAAATGAAACTTAGGATTTTTTTTCATTCGTCTTTTCCTTTAAATACCGAATTTTAGTTTGTAGAATAAACATTAAGCTAAGTAGTTGACTCGTTAAGCGGTTAACCAACTTATTTAGTGTGTAAGTAACTTGTGAGTTACTAATAAAACTAGATTAAGCTATTTTAATTGAACTAACAAGTTAATCGATTCGGTTTATCAAATTAGTATTTTACATTTATCGGCTTAAAATACTCGATTGAGTGTCTTTGTTGATTTGATATTTCTACCAATTTAAGGAGTTCAATGAGATCGTGTAAAAAATAAAATATATATTATGAAGTCTTTATAATACATATTGTAAGTCTCACTTTATCTACTTGATATCTTGTTGTACATTTATGTTATATATTATGAATCTTTTCATATTTATAAAGGAATTCTTGGAATTTTAAATTGATTTGAATTAAGCATAAAAATATATAAATTATTTAAAAATTGATTGCGTGTAGATGCGTCGCGTAACTTATCTTTCTGAGTGTTTAAAAACGCACCAAACACGAGTCAACATTTAAAAAGTGCCGCGTTATCCATTTTCTTGACATTAGTGTCCAAAGCGATCATTATTAAAATAGGGGTGATCGAGTAGAAAAATTAGCTAATGTTAGTGATCTTTAGTGCCATTAACCCTTATTTTTAACTTAGTTGGAGAACCCTACTACAATGACCAAGGTGACTTCAAGAAGAAATGATGGGTTGACAAAAAGTTGACCTTCTGGCATAAGATTATTGTATGGATTATAAGATTCAATGGGAAAACCGATGTGCAGAATTGTTCCTTTCACTCTTCACATGAATAATGGAATGATTTTTATGGTGAAGTGGAAGTACATTACATAATACATTCACATCTTACATCTGATAAGATCATCACCTATTGCTCATGTCTCCACTGTACATTTTTTTGTTTCAATAGGTTAACATGTGTATTTATAATGTAACCATCAATACATAAAATATAATTGTGTAAATCGTAATGCATTATGAAAGACAGTGAAAGAAGTTGGAGCATCCTCGCCTCCTCCACACATTTAGCACAATAACAACATGGTTAAATGAAAAAATGTAAATAAAAGCTCAACAATAAATTAATACAAAAATAAAATTAAACCAAAACTATGATACAAAATTACAAATGATGTTGCTCATTGAGAAGCAACTTCCTCAAGCCTGGACTTGATCCTCTGTAATGTTCCTTCAACTGCAATATCAAATGCATCTTGTGTTTCCTTCAATCCCAATGAACTCCCATGTCTTCTATATATAACTCTAGGCAACATTTCAATAACTCTCTCCCTCATCCTCCTAACTTGATTTGTTGGAATACTTTGCAATACATCCACAATTTGCAATCCCTTAAAAACAACCTCCTCTTTCGGTATAAAAACCGAAAACTCATGATATTGATCCTCAGGTAGATGCCAACCATATTGTTTCCTAGCTGTTAAATCCTCAAAAAACACAGGAATACAACCAGCAATGATCGAATCAAACGTAGATCGCCTTGTCGGTGTCTCCCCTGGTGGTTGCAAGCAAAAACTAGCTTGCAACATAGGCCTCATGAACTTCAAAGGGTCATGTTCACATACCCCATTCGAACAATCAACAAATTCACACAAATTTGAGTACCCTGATCCCTCATCACTCAATTGAGTAACATTTTCGCATTCCAATCTAATACTCCTCCTTATATTCGGATTAGCAGAAATCCCCCCTCCTGCAGCAAACATCATTAAAGTCGACCTTTTCGACCTCTTCACTCGATTGATCCAAGAATGTAGGAAGTGTAAACTCGGAGGATGAAACGATGTTGGATAAGGTATTGCTCTTTCTTGCCATGGATAAGCTCTGGCTTCTGATGTCAATGCAGTTACATTGTAAAACTCTGGAAGTTCAAGAAATGATGTCCCAAAACCTGGGGGGTCATTACCCTCTGGTTGGTTAAAATCCCAGGCTGATCGTGACAATACCAAGAAATGATCATGTCCCATAAATTTGTCCCAAATGTCAGGGGAATCTTTCTTGGACAAATAATGATACAAATCTTGTCCATGTCTGAAACTGTTGTTTACTTCTGGTCCGTATAGGTATTTCAGACTATCTAGTCCCCCGTAATAGGGGACATAGATAGCGGTTGCCAGGTTTGGATTAGTGGTTAGACACGGATATTCGAGCATCCTGTGGTGGAAGATGACCTCAAGCATTAAAGGGTCTGTTCTGAACCAACTATGTGTTTTGTTGTGAGTTTTGTGGCCAAGGCCATGGTTAGGCAGATAGGGGCAGAAGTTGTTGAATAGTGGGTAGGAAGAGCAATTGGTTAAGAGGTCAACGTTGAATCTTGGAGGGAGTTGGCGGATGAAGATCCATTTGTTTGTGCAGTCTTGTTCTTGATAGGGATATTGGTTTATGATGGTGGCAGAGGTGGTGCTGAGGAGGAGGAGGAGGATTATGGTGGTGGTGGATCTTGTAAGTGGTGGAGGCATTGGGGCAAAAAAGTGGAGGGGGGGTGGGGTAATGATGAGTGGTGGAGGAGAAAGAATAGGAAAGTGGAGTAAATAAATGATGGGGGTGATATACTATGGGCTTGCTAAATTTGAGGTACTTGATGGAGTATCTATTGTTGTTTGTTTGATGTATTTCCTGGTCAAATGGCGGTGATGAAAAAATATAGGGGGATAAGTTTAGTCTATCAAATTGGCTAGATCTAATTTAATGGACTAAGTCATAATTGTGCATATCAACTCTTGAAGTCATCTTAATTTTGACTAGAGTAGTCACAATCGGTAATAACCAAATCCATAAAATATTTCAAATACACGTTAAAATTCGAATTGTTTCACCACATTAGTGATTAATCACTCAAATAAATGTATCAGTTTCAAAAAAATATTATGTATTTTCTACAATTTTATCAGGTAGTTAATCAACAAATTATGGAGTGTAAAATGATACTCGAGTCCAAATTATTAAGTATTTGAACAGGTTGTCGAGTTGGATTTCGAGGATGTATTGGTCCATTCACATCACTAGTCCAATAACTCCTGCATATCAACCTCCTTCCTAAGAGGCTAAGAAGTAAGAACTTTAGCTAGTCAGATGACCAAGAGTCCAACATCACTGGAAATCACCGTTACAAGCCCAGCACTTGCTCTTCTACAGAATTACAGCTCTGTATCTTACCATACACCTTTTATTATAAAGGCATAATAATGATTGAAATAGACATCTTAATGCAGCTTGCTCTTCACTAATCATAGTAACTTGTAAAAAATATATCATGATTTTTGGGTAGCATATGAATTCTTTGGTGGCTAGCAATTCAATAGATTACGCGTCTACAAAACTTTTCCTAGATTGATGACTATATTCACATATATGAACTGTTTATTAGTTGGCAGACCCCACTAGCTATTTTCATTCTCTCCCCATCCACTATAATTTAATGATTATTATTGGTTTTTATTATGTTTCATTTTTTCCTGATTTTCTCTACTGGAACCGACAAAAGTCTAATGAAAATTGGCCCTTCACCAACCATGCATCATGCTCTAAAAACAGCATCTCTACTCTGTTTTTCCAGTCTCCAGCTGTGCATTTTGCTCAACGGTCGAGTTAGGGAGGTTAAGGAAAACCACATCCATATTATAACAATACACTAATTATAGTGTAAAATTTGTTTCGAAATAACATGGAGATAAAATGTTAATATCAAAAATTGAAGTGAAAAAAACATTAACCTAAACATTTTGGAATCTGGGGGGCATGAATTGAATTGTACTATTGTTGGTGATTTTGTCAATTTATGTGAGACTCAAAAACGAAATCGATAGAAAGTTTGTTTGACCCTTTTTGAGTTTGACGAGCTCAAGATTCTTGTAGTCTGATGAAAATGTTTCTTGATGACCTAAACGGATGAATAATAAATTCGAAAATTGTGTGGGTATGGTGATGCCAGAGTATGATCGATTTTTATGTATTTCTAACGTTTAAGTTAGAGTTGGCGTTAGAAAAAAGTCTTTGTGGAAAATGGCCTTAACTTTTTCAGAAAAGGCGAAGATATTTATATAGTAGAAATGTTGAGAATTACATCGCTGTGTCGATATGTCTACAGGAATATGTGTGCCCGTGTCGTATTGTTGTAATATGTATATTAGTGAAAATCATTCAAAAGATTTCTTTTGGAAAATAATATTAACACTTAACTTTTTTCATTTGTTGAAATGTTCGATAAAAATTAATGAAGTACTTGGATTATTCAATTAAAAAAAAAGATGTAGTAACAACCAAGTAGTTAACTAGTTATATCTGCAGATATATAAATACTACTACAATGAAAATCAACCAGTATTCTTGTGTAATAAAAACCAAATTTATCTACTGATAAAACATCAAGTGACTAGCCTTTTTTCATTCATATTCTTGTTTCTTTCTTCTTCTTCTATCTCAATTAAATTCACACTCAATTAACAAACTAGGAACACATTTTATTACACTCATCTTAGCTGTTTCATATTGTTAATTTCTGATAATGTAAACTCAAATTTAACTGAAATATTTGTTCATTTCTTACTTATTGTAAGTTGTAACATAACATAAACATACACTACTCAGAATATATCTATTATGGGTGCTTATAGTTATGTCACATTGTTGTACATTGGCATCGTATGCTCTATACCATTATTATGCTTTGCTGAAGATCCTTATGCATTCTACAACTTTGAGGTCTCTTACATTACTGCTTCTCCTCTTGGTGTACCCCAACAGGTTTGCTAGATCTCTCTAAGCTTCTTTTAGCCAGTTACGGAATCACGATTTTTATGTAGAGATGACCAAGTAATTGATAACGTCTATTTTTCGAGAAATTGATGATAAAATTTTATTTTTCAATAATAAATGTCTAATTTTTTGAAAATTATTTGCTTCCCTAGTTCAACCACTGTTTTGAGCTTATATTGTACTTCCTCCCTATCAAAGTAGATGATTCTTTAGATGAAAATTATTTAAATTGTTTTATTAAGGATAGTGAAAAGCTACATTAAGATTGTAAAAAACTACATTGGAAATGTAAAAATCTACATTGTTATTGTTATTGTATAAATGTAAACAATCAACTATTGTGAAAAATTAAGTTTTTTTGTTGATTGTGAAAAAGTAAGTTTTTTCTTTTGAGAGGGAGGGAGTAACATTTTCTTGAACTTTTTTGTACATTTTGTTAAAGTGGTGTGATTCAATTCCAGTTAAGATTATGTAATTTGTTAGATACTAGGATAAAGTTTGAATCTTTGTTTCTTTTTCAGATGAATGCAATTATAAAGTTAGTAGCAATCATATTTTTTTTTTCACTTTGAGTTTGTGGGCAAGTTTACTTTTTTGTTAGAAAGTAGTGAGATTTAAGTAAATTGTATAAAGATTGAACCTTTACCTTCAGATCTAAGAAATTAGGTGTATATGAACTTCTGAGTGTACTAATATACTTTGTAGATTTGGGAAATGTGGAGCAACTAAAAGAGTTTAATGATATAAATCTAAAATTAGCTTCAATTTCAGGTTATTGCTATAAATGGCAAGTTTCCAGGGCCTACTATTAATGTGACCACTAACAACAATGTTGTTGTCAATGTGAGGAACAAATTAGATGAACATCTTCTAATGCACTGGTAAGGACATTTATTGTTGTTAACCAATGGAAAATATTTTAAATATTCAAGATGAAGTGTTGTTTCCATATCCTATGGAGCCAAAGATTTTGTATTCGTTGGATCATGGATATAATGGAACAAATTAAAATTTCTCATTACACTACCTACGCTTATGTAAGCATGCGTACTATCCGAGCGACTCTTCCACTGCTTAGGATGCAATGTGTGTTGTATGTATTCTAGATGAACTGTGTGTGAATTAGGATGCAATGTGTGTGACAGGTCTGGCATACAGCAAAGGAGGAGTTCTTGGGAAGATGGAGTTCTTGGTACCAACTGCCCTATTCCATCTAAGTGGAACTGGACTTACAACTTTCAGGTCAAGGACCAAATCGGAAGCTTCTTTTACTTCCCTTCGCTCAATATGCAGCGTGCCTCTGGCGGTTATGGAAGCTTCATAATCAATAATAGAGCTGTTATTCCAATTCCATTTGATACACCTTATGGCGACATTACCATTGCAATTGGGGATTGGTACATTCGGAACCACACGGTGAGTATAGCCATCATAAGTTCATATTCTCTTGGAACTTTTCTTGATTGAGAGTATGGAATTTAATTCCCTATCTGCAGGCTTTGAGGAAAACCCTTGATGACGGGAAAGATCTTGGGATGCCTGATGGTGTTTTGATTAATGGGAAAGGACCTTATCGATACAATGACACTCTTGTTCCTGATGGCATTGACTATGAAACAATTACTGTCCACCCAGGTTAATTTCTCAAAACTTCAATATTCTCCTGATTGACACAATAACTCAATAAGACCCTCATTATTATTCGGCTAATGAACTTAATGTGCTTATGCAGATGTTTAATCAACCAATTAACTGTTGAAATTTGAATTTTGTACTACATATACACTTCAGCATTGAGTTAGATACTAGACCGACCATATTTAGGGATTTTGCTAGCTTTCCTTGTTAATGATTTTTTTACTTTCATAGAAATTGTCAAAGTGATTCCTATGGTTAAAGAGATGGAACAATTCCGTAATTGTGCAACCGTAATAAATTTATGTATGAAGCATCCACTGTTTTTCCATCGGACTTTCAAGAATTGAATATTTTTGTTTATAACCGCATAAATATTACCTAATCCATCTTCCTGATATTATTGGACGTCAGTCTGTATCTTCCTGATTTATTATTTTTAAGATCTAACATCATTTTAATTTGCAGGCAAAACTTACCGCCTGCGTGTCAGCAATGTTGGGGTCTCAACCAGTTTGAACTTCAGGATTCAAAGTCATAATCTTCTTTTAGCTGAAACAGAAGGATCCTACACTGTTCAACAGAATTACACAAGCTTGGATATCCATGTCGGACAAACATTCTCCTTTTTGCTTACAACAGATCAGAATGCAAGTTCTGATTATTACATTGTGGCCAGCGCAAGATTTGTAAATGAATCAAGATGGCAAAGAGTCACTGGTGTAGGCATTTTAAAATACACGAATTCAAAGGGCAAGGCATCTGGTCCTCTTCCAAACCCACCGCAAGATCAATTTGACAAAACCTTCTCAATGAATCAGGCCAGATCAATCAGGTACAGTATGTGTATTTTTTCATTTGGCCCATAATGCATGTAAATGTAAGTTCAGTTAAATTTAGTCTGTAATAGTGAAGTAAGAACTTGTCTGTAAATGAGCGATAAATTCTTACTAAATTTAGAGTGAAAAATGGTGAGAGTTTGGTAGTACCGAACAATGGAACAGGGGAACATTCTAAATAGGATTATTATTCATGAGAATGGTATGAATGATGAATCCATTCATAGTTTTTGTTACAAGTTGAAACCGGGAGTGTAGATCTCAGCTTCAGAGATTTTTGTGGATACAATTATTTCATGATTACTGGTGCCTAGAGAAAGCTATTATAGTTCATTTCCCTGCATTTGGAGTTTGGAAAACAAATTCAATCATTTCTCTGATTTCATACTTACTATTTTGGTTTTAACCATTTCAGGTGGAATGTATCTGCTAGTGGTGCTCGTCCAAATCCTCAAGGTTCTTTTAAATATGGCTCGATCAATGTGACAGAGGTTTATGTGCTCAGAAACTTTCCACCAGAGAAAGTCAACGGGAAAAGGCGAACCACCCTCAGTGGGGTTTCATTTGTCAACCCCAAGACACCAATCAGGCTTGCTGACAAATACAAACTGAAAGGTGTATATAAGCTTGACTTCCCCTCTAGACCACTAACAGGGCCTCCCCGCTTGGAAACATCCGTCATTAATGGTACTTATAGAGGATTCATGGAAATAATTTTGCAAAACAACGACACCAAAGTTCATACATATCACCTAAGTGGATATGCCTTTTTCGTGGTTGGGTATGTATCTATTACCATAATCATTGTTATTTCTCCTAACTCAGGTTGTTTCGAATACTTATTCTTCATTTAAGTTCATTTTCAGTATGGACTATGGTGTGTGGACTGAGAACAGCAGAGGAACTTACAATAAATGGGATGGAATTGCTCGTGCAACAGCTCAGGTGATTTTACGCAAGTTCTTGCGAAATCCATCTCTTCATATCCACATTTTTTGCATGAAAAGTAGAGTCTTATTTTGGATCACTGCTTAATACCTTCAAAACATTTTTTGCTTAAGTTGTGTTGTGTCTATTTAAATTTAAAACCTTGAGTTTATCGTATGATTTCTCGGAAACTTGAGTTCATAGTCCCCCGAACTGAGATATCATTCTCTGAAGATAACTGCTCAAACTGTTGTCTTTTAATTGAAATAATATTGAGATGATCGTATGATCGAAGTTACTTGGTAGTACGCCCTAGAAACATGGGTTATCGGTCTGAATCAGTGAATGTTTGTTATAAAACTGTCAATTACATGTATAAATGTGAAAGTCCAGCAGCCAGGGGTATCGAGCTCTTTTCTGCCAGGCTAAGTTATGATTTCTTCTTCAAATGTATACTTACAATATTCCAGAATAAGGGCAATGCGATAATTAATATATATAATGAACCCTGCTCCACCTTTTCTTATCATGTATGGAACCCGCCTTTGCTCTATAACCTCTTTCCCATATTCATGGTTGTTTATGTGTAATTTTTTTTCGTTCTTGTCCATTTCGTAAAAAGAAGAATCATTTTAACATGCTATGATAGATTTCTGCTGACTGATCAATGTTTTGGTTCTGTTTAGGTTTATCCAGGAGCATGGACAGCTCTTCTGGTTTCACTTGACAACGTTGGAGTCTGGAACCTGAGAACAGAAAATCTAGATGCGTGGTACCTTGGCCAAGAAACATATGTTCATGTTGTTAATCCAGAACCTAATAACAAAACCGAGTTGCCAATGCCAGACAATGCACTTTTCTGTGGTCACCTCAGCAAAATGCAAAAGTGCGATACAAAACTTGTTCACTTGAATTTTCCTGTTCCTTATAACCTTTCAAGATGTATGCTAATAGTGTTTGCTTTCTGTTTTTTTCAGGCCCCAAGATATATCTTCTGCAATAACAATCGAGAGCAATGGATTAGTGGTTCTCACTCTATTTCTCTTGGTATCTTCTCTCCTTTATATCGCCTGATAGGATTCGTATAGCCTGGAACGTTTCATAAGTTTGCTTAACGACGGTTGTTCTTGTGAGTGTTGTGTGTAGTTTAAGCCATGTTGATACTAGCATTTTTATTTATTAACCGGAAGCAATTGAGCTCTCGGTCCTTTCTTTGGTTCATTGCTATCAGCCATTCCTTAAATACTTAGATTATCTGTAACGTCGAGTCTTTAATTTTCCCTACAGCAAGAGACTTCTTAGTTGATCACCATTCTAATATTTATTGAATAACGTCCAGAATGTAATTAAATTTAGCTCTCAATCTTGTCCTTTTTTAGATCTCCTTTCTTATAGGGTAGAGATGGACCGTTGACTCTCGTATTTCTCTCAATGGTTGTGTTTTATGTGCATTGATGATTTTCGTATTTTTTTAGGGCATATGACATAAGAATCACTTAAATTTCATTTATTTATCCTTTCAATCACATATATTCAATAAAGTCTCAATTCAATCACTCGTGTTGAGAATTCGATTCACTCGATTACTTCCTTTCATTTTATGGGTTAAATAGTTATATATGCTATTTCATGAGGGTATTTTTTGTCTGGCAAAACTACAATATTGTTCATCTTCCCAAAATAAGTGGAGTAATATTCATTTTGAAGAATGGTACTAGTGAACACAAATTATTAGTAAGATTTAGCACCTAAAATAATTTCTTAGCTAAAATAACACTCCCCATAGCAAGAGTTAATGAAATGGAAGAACCGGAAACACTGCACTGCCGAAAAACCGACCTATTCTCGGTAAGGTTTTATCGATCCATCCCGGCATAATTCTTTAATATCACGATCCACTAAACTAGGAACGAGTATCCACCTGATAAAATATCGATCCGGTCCCGGTTCAATATTTTTACCAGATACTCGAACCGGACTGAACATATACTCCTTCCATCCTCTATGTAAGTGACTATTTTCAACCGCCAATGGGGACGCCTCGTTAACCTCACGAGCTACGCGCCATCGCCTCAAGCGCGAAAGATAACCAAAATAGAACCAAAGAATATTGTTCATTTTAATCTTGCGCTGGTGGTTTCAACCTTTTTTATGTAAATGATCATTTTCCTAAAATGTAAATCTTTTGGGCCTCATTTTATCAAATTATGAAGAAAATGGAGAAAAAATTACGTTTGTAAGATAAATTCTAACTTTCTCTTAAATTTTACGAAAATAAACGGCCCTGAAAAGAGATAGGCGAGAATAAGTTTGGTCCTCTACGGTCAAACCTTTACCCGACACGTTTCGATCAACTAATAACAATACTACTCCACCATTTAAAATACAAGAGAAAGCTAAGAGAAGAGTGGAGTTAAACCCCTCATCAAGAACATCATGCATCACTTTCATCCCATAAAGATTATTTAGTTTTAACTTTTTTAAAAATTTAAGAGATAATTAGTAAAATGAATTTACCTCCAAAAATACATGCAAAAGTTGATCAAAATGAGACAAATTTTGGTAAATGAAAACGCGAAAAATGGTAATCTTTATTTAATCATGAGTACAATGAAAGTGTAAGCATTGATGTAGCAATGCAAATAGTCCCTTGTATGATTCATGATGCTTACACACACTTAGATATATACTTTAACTTTCAAAAAAAATCTCAATTGTGACGAACTTTCCATTTTTGGAATGGAATGTTTATGGAATTCTCATTAAAAGGATCCAACCTTATTCCATGATATCTACATGACGGATAAGTTGACCTTTCTCAATGCTTTACATCCCTCCTCCTCTGGCATATATTTAACCTTTCCAACCCTTTTTCGCCCTCCTTCAAGTTTAATAACTTCTCGTTGAACCTCCTTTGTTTGAACCGCGCCTGTTCTATACTTGCTAGGGTTTTCTTTCGAAAACTTGTCTTGGGGGAAACCATGTGCATTTTTGCATGATGATGGCTTTGGTGGAATAAACAAGCTAGAAAAATCATCCTTTTGATTCCTTCTAATATTGTTTAACTGTGGTATTTGATCATCTCCTGATCCTTTAGTAGAATGACAAGTGTCGTCAAAATAGTTTGCCACGCAAATAGGTGTGATGAGATGATCCATGATTCCCGACTCATGGATCGCTTCTATTACTTCTTGAGATACATCTTGCCTAGACTGGCTAATAGTTTCTAATGGTTCAACATTGTCTTCAAAGAGAAATCCATTATGACAATTATCAGAGAAGAAATCAGCTACATAAGTAGAAGCTAGATGAAACATGTCATCATCAGGAACACAACAATGTCCATCAATTTCTTCTACGATATTGATTTCAGATTTCGACTCTTGTCTAGTTGTCGCACCATCAGAGTAGCGCACAATGTCAGAAGCCTTATGCTTAACCACCTCTAAGTGGTTAGTAGATGCTGCTTTACCTGTTAGTAGTTCTATAGTTGAGTTGAAAGATGATTCATCCATCTCTTTTTCATTGGAGAGAAAAAACCCATCAAATTCCAAGATGTCAATATCTTCCCCATTCTCAATATCAGGATCGACATGTTCATCACCTACATTATGCGGTTCTCTATAACCATCATGCTCTATAAATCTTGAATTATTGGTCATGTTATCGGGTGTTTTGGTATGCCTATGTATAAAGGGCATTACCCGCACCAGCGCTGGGGGAAAGTCTCGAATTGCAGGTACTTTCCGTCTTTTGGGAAACATCCGTTGATGTTGCTTCAACTTTCTCTCATTCTTTGATCCACAAGATTCATCGTCGTCCATTGTTTTAGGATCTAAATCCTCAGGAAATCGCTTACACCCTTTTGGGTTATCACAGATTACCTTATTAGCAAAACCATGAGGCTGCTTTATGCCCAATTGAAGCATGTCCTCCTCTTCAGTATCAACAAATCTATGCCTTTTTGTATATCGAGCATCATCTTTCGACATATCATGTAGTCCAATAGCTTTCAAATGCTCATCTGTTGATCTACAAGCTTGACCGCGGTTTGATTCTAAATCAACTAAATCTGGAAATTGCTTGAGCCCCAATGGAAAATCACGAATTGCCGACAGCTTTCTTTGCTTATACACATCGTTCATTTTGAATTGTTTCTTTACCCTCGGAGTAATACTTCCTGTTAGACATGAGGAAGAACACATATTAAAGGTGAAAAATATGCATCTTTTCATATATAGTAAAGCAATCCAAGAACATATATTAGTATACATGGCTATGAATTAAAGGAAGCACTCACTTAGTTGCACATTAAATCAAAATCAAAGAGTATTAAAGTTTATTGTTTAAATAGGACTTTAGATGAGTCAAACTACATATGAGAAAAAGGGGTAACCCGACATCTACTTATTCTCTTTTGCAACGGGATCCTCCCATTTACTAATCGTCGAAATACAAGACTCTAGATCTCTTTGCATTTACGTATCAGCAAAGAAACCACGCCAGAACTATACTAGGCAAATACAGCCTCACCTACTCCACCAACTTGATCACACTTACACGCAACATCTACCTATTCTCGATTTAAAAATTGCCAAAACGTTCCTCCGAAGGTTAACTAAGTAGATTCTATTAGATTATTTAATCAATTATAATCTAATTATGGTCCATGTAATACTAAAAGTCTAATTCTAATATTATGGATTTAATATGATGGTTATTATACATTAAATATTAGAATTAGTGGGTGTTATTTTCACCCTCTCTTCTACCTCATGAATTATAATTAAGAGTTATTATTAACTAAGTAATTTTAGTATGTTAGACATTTGGCTTAATCCTTGAAGTACTATATAAATGCATATCTATGTACATGTCTTTTACAATTCATCTAAAAGACAAACTAAAAGTATTTAAGTATATGGTAGAAAAGGCTAAGCTAAAGCTCATCTTCATTACACTTTTATAACGTAATCAAGATATGTTCTTGTAAATTGAATTATATGATTAAGAGTGTAAAAAGATCCTAAAGCTAAAGTATTATAATAATCGTATCATGAAAGCACGGTTGAACACTTTGATTATATGTGAAAATATATTAAGCGAAAGCATTTTGAACATTCTGATTATATGTGAAAAATATATCATGATTACGAGCAAATTTTAAAGGCTCTTGTTTAAGCTTATAATTAGTCTAAAAATTCTGCCGGCCATTATAGGTTTCCAATTAGTGCTTGCATTAGTATTGTATGAATATATATATACTAAACTCATCAAATGAAGAATTATTGTTTAATTTATTTGATTGGATACAGCATATATATATATATATTTATGTATTACTATACGCTTCAAGGATTTAGACAAAATGGCTATAAAATTTCAAAAAGTGTCAAGTTTAACGAATGCAAAATGTAATGAACATTTACATTTGAATGTTTCTGTATGTATGTTACTGTAGTGCATGCTTCCGCTTAACATTTATCAATTGAATTGATACTTTTCTTTTGGGATCGTATATTTTTTGTGTTATTGTAATATATGATATGTTGATGTATACGTTGACAATTATTTGATAAAGTAATGCATTATTCATAAACACATGTTCATTGTTTTACATATTTTCTTTATAAATGAGTATTATGAATTTTATCTATAATGAAAAGAAACGTGATAAACATATTAATGTTGGTTTCAGGTCATACATATAACTCTGAGATAGCAAACACATTCATTATTAAAATAGTTTGGTTAGTCACCCAAGTGGGCCAAACTAAAAGGTGAAATAGATATTTTATCGCATTATATAGCTTGCACAAATTTTGGACATTGTCTTTTTATATCTATTTATTTAAGGAACTTGCTAATACCAAAGCCGTCACATAAATGATTAAATAGATAATTTGTTTCATGTTATCAGATAATATTTGAATAATAATATTTTGATATATTGTTAACGTTGTCTATCAAATTGTTTGCTAGTCACCGTAGCTGGGCTAAAACTAATCATAAATAGACGTTATATCTTATTATATTTGAAAAGAAAAAAAATGTCTAATATGTTCGAGTTTAGTCACCAAAGTACCTAACTTATTGTAGTTAATTAGGACATATTATTGATTGTACATAATTATAATAAGTTTCTTAATATGTATATTTGAATTCCTTTATCATTATGCCTACGTGTAAACTTTCTTTGCATATGATTGTTGTTAATATATTAGTTGATATGTTCGTTAAATGTTACATGTTTAAGATTTACCCAAAGGTAAACATATATGTTATTAAAAGTTTGTATAGTTTGAATCTATTATAGTAACTCAAAGCGTTAATATACAAAATAATCACGTTTGGCAATTTCTACAAATTTATTTCAGTATAATTACGATCAAATTCAATGGTCTCAACTACGTTGAATGGTGTTAACAAATACATTTTTATCTTCGAGTAACGACGAGGCTAATAATCGAAGATGAAAAATATTTTATGAATCTCGGGAAACGCTAATGTGCTTAGTCAATTGACGCTGCATTTACGCATTTGCTGAAAATGTTGCTCATCTACGCTTAAAACCGAGAATGCAAGGGACTTCTCATGAAAGCGAAAGAGTGCCTCAACCGACATCGCCGAGCAAGTCCATCATGGGAACTTCTCACGAGCGAAGTTAATCCACCATTAAGTTTGATCGTCTAAAACTCATTCATGATCACAACTAAAGACGCCTAACAAAGCAAAGAAGTTAAGGACTGGGCTGTACGGAATCGAGTAAGACATTTCCTCGTTCGGCCGATCATCAACTCACTCTCCTCCCCGATCACGCTCTAAGAACTATAACACTCTAAAGGAAAATGGAACTTTCAATCGAAAAAAAACTCGCATCGATTCGTTCGATAAGAAAAAATGTATTTTTTTCGGTTGCTTGCAAATCTTAATTCGACGATTTTTATTTTGCCGAACGGGACCATACAAGTAGTTTAAAAATAAGGAAAGATTGATCAAGAAAAATAAAAGATCACTCTATTCATCTCATTGTTCATGAAGCGAAATAGCATATTAAAGGTTAAATCAGAAAATGATAAAAGGAAGGACAAAACTCAAAGAACGACAAAAGCCTCAATGAAAGTCAACAGGCAAAGTCAAAAAGGAGATCAAGCTTGCCATTTCAAGAAGGTTGGACACTCAAGGATTACCCGGCAGTGAACGACCAAAAGAAAGCGTACTTACTGTCAAGCTTTCGAATCAAACCTTATCAAGTTCCTAATAATACCTAAGCATGTATTCCGTGCACCACTCATGTTTTCATGTTACACTGTGATTCCTTTCAATCCAACCCATAAAAGGAACCGAAAAAGTATTTGTTCACGGGGAATAGATGAACGTTATCGCATAAGGAATTGGTGACTTACAAATTGATTCGATAAATCGTTGTCATCTGTATCTAAAAAATTGTCTTTTATATTCCCTCGGGACAGGTTAGAAATCTTGTCTCGGTTGGGAAGTTGGACGCCAGTTTCATGTTTAATGTCAAGTTTGAAAACTATATTACTTTTCTTATTTAATAAGTACTATTACGGTCATGCGTACATTAATAAATGGCTTCAGATCATTCTAATCTCGAGCAGAAAATTTGTGGAGTCTTTGTTTAATATTGAACATGTTGCTGGTAGTAAACGTAGCGGCACAATATAATAATAACTCGCTTTCTCGCTGCATCAAAGATCGGGTCATATCCAAAGAATGATGTCGAGGTTGGCTAAAAGTGAAACCTTCCTCACTGGATTTTATTGCATCTAAATGTAATGTATCGATTGTATTAAAGACAAACAAAACTTAACACAATACAATGGAGTTCGCCACAAGCAAGCACAAAACTTCTTGAATCGATACACAATCATATTCAGGGTCCATTCAAGCTCCATCAGAGTAGAGAAAATACTTCAATACCTTTTATCGATGATTACTCAATGCTATGGATATATATCTATTCCATGAAAAGTCTCATTCAAAGGAACATCTTTAAAGTATCTTATCATTTAGGTAGAAAGGCAACATAGATACAAAGTAAAATATGTAGATCGACAGAGCGGAGAATATTATGCTAAATTCAATGAAAAATGGACAATGTCCTCGTCCATTTGCAAGTTTCTTAAAAAGTCGGTGCATACGTGCACAATATAATTATGTCCGTACACCATAACAAACGCGTAGCTCGGCAAGCGAATCGTATTCTAATAGAAACGGTTAGGAGTATGTTAAGTAATAATAATGTACCTTTTATCTTCGTGGACATATTCATCTGCCATCATTGCGATTTACTTAATGGTTCGTAAAAGCCGTTTCACAAACTCAAGTATGTAAATGTAAAAAAGGAAACCTAGTTTAAAAAGATAATGCTTAGTGGTTGTTCATGAAAAAGAAACTCGATTCAAGAATCTCCGGTAATTTTATTAGGTACGCTAGTAAAAGTCAAAAGTGGTACATATTCTATTGTCCTAACCATAAGACGAAGATAATAGACCGGTAACGCGCGGTTTATCGAGAATGGTCACGCTGAACGAACCACGAATCAGAATTTCGGCAGAACAAACAAGGATATCACATCTAGTGTTTTCTCATCACAAAGTATCTCTCCTCAAATGGTGTCTCTCACATAGCGAACCTATCAATATCGAATTATCAATGAAATCACTAACGAAAAAGTATCAAAACGAACCACAAGAAATAGCATCAAGAAAGCCTACAAGACGGAAAAAGTTATCAAATTATTTTTATGATTACGTGGTTCATTCACTCTCAACATAAATGTGACTTAAGTATCGATAAAGTGCTAACCGCTTCTTTCAATCGCCTAATGGAATGTAACAATCTCGTAAAAATACCAATGTTACGAAGACGAAGTTGAAATCAATGGACATTCAAGCATCAAACGAGATTCTAAAGGAAATATCATAACTTCTCAAGGCCGACTTGTTGCTAAAGGTTTCACTCGTGAAAAGGCGTGGGTGTTGACTACAAAGAAACCTTTCCCGCTCAAGAAAGAATATTCTTTAAGAATCGCCGCATTAAAGGCTCATTATGATCCGGAGTGAAGAAAATAACCACCTTTTGAAACGGAGACTTACAGAAGAAGTTTGGCATGATCAACCGTGATGGTTTCACATCACGGCAAGAAAAGTTTGTGTGTAAGCTAAAGAAGTCAATATATGGACTAAAACAAAGCCTGACAATGGTATCTAAAGCTTAAAAATATCATTACATCATATGGCTTTCAAGAAAATCGATAGGTGTATCTTCACGGCGTCAAAGGAGTGTTTATTATTTTAGTCTTATATGTCAATGCATATTCCTCTTGCCGCTAATAATGCTCTGATTATTATACGCATGTAAAGAAATTCCTCTCTAATAACTTTCAAATGAAAGATATGGGTGAAGCATCATATGTGATTGGCATTGAAATATTCCGTGACAGATCCTAAGGAATATTAGGCTTATCACAGAAAGCTTACATCAATAAAGTTTTAGAGATGTTTAGAATGGAAAAGTGCTCTTTAGGAATTGTTCCGATTCGGTGGACAAAGCTTTTAGTTTGTTTCAATGTCCTAAAAATGATTTGGAATGAGAAGAAAATGAAAGATATTCCCTATGCATCAAGAGTCGAGTCCTAATGCATGCCTCGCACTGTGTACGCTGTCGATATCAAAGTATCCCGACGATCACTGAAAGTCAGAAAGTTAAGGTCCTTAGGTATTTACAAGGCACCAAGGATCATATGCTATTATAAAAGGTCGGATAGCCTCGAGGTGATTTGTTATACGTATTCGCACTATGCGCACGCTCGACCAAAGAAATCCATATTTGGCTACATCGCCTATTAGCCGATGACATAGATCATAGAAAAGTAGAAAGAATCGTTATTGCCACTTATCATGGCGCCGAATTCGCTGCACGCTTTGAGGCAACAATTCAGTTCCCTCGTGGCTGGGCGGAATCCTATCTCACGACTGGAATTGTCGACAAGATACCAAGCCGTTGAGAATTTATTGTAATAATTTGCATCCGTTTCTTCTCTAAAACGATAGTGCATCTAAAGTGTGCTCAACATATGGATTTAAAGTACCTATCTCTGTCAAAAGAAAGAAGTAAATAAAAATTTCTATTGAGTATCGTACATACTTAATGGTAAATGATCCGCCGACTGCTTAATTACCACCCAAGACTTACACCTACTTACATGTAAAGGACCGTGTTATAGAAAATCCTTGTTAACCGGAAGTAATATTTACATACGTATTAACGGTTTTCATAAAATAAAAGCGATCCCATGAATGCAATTAAAGTTTATGTTTCGCTTAATAAAGTGATGTTCATATTATTGTTATGTGTACATACGGTTATAATGATACAACATCAAGACATATTTTCTCAAATAAAAGTATCTGGATTAAATTATCTTAAGTGATATGACAGCGAATCATGTCGCCGAATGACTCATGCGACGGCGATCCGTATAGTTTAGCTTTATATTATAGTCGATGGAATTTGTGATTCATTAAAATGTGCACATTTATAGTCTATCAATCATCAAACCATTAAAACGGACCAAGCTGAGATCATAGATTATTTAATTAATTATAATTTAATTATGGTCCATGAATAATTAAAAGTCTAATTCTAATATTATGGGTTTAATATGATGGTTATTATACATTAAAGATTTAATTAGCGGGAAGTTATTTCCACCCTCTCTCCTACCTTATGAATTATAATTAAGGAGATATAATGGGCGAATTTTAAGATGCTAGACCTTCGACTTAACTTGGAAATACTATATATAAAATGTTCATCATGTACATGTCTTACACCATATAAAAATAGAAATTAAAAAATTCCAAGAGTGGTACAGGTTAAGAATATAAAGTTTATCTTCATCACACTTCTATAATGGATTAAGGTATATTCTTATAAATTAAATTATATAATTAAGAGTGTAAAAGATTCTAAAGTTAAAGTATTATGCTAACAGACTCGAGAAAGTTATCCTGTAAACCCAACGACCCGACTATGTAGCCTTTTAATCGGTGGAAATTTATAAGTAAATATAAACTGGACTGTCAAAAGATAAAGATAATATCATGAACTTCTATAGCCTTTTATTTGAGTTTCAATTAAACAAATGAGAAATTACATACTACGCTGGCACACAGCACGTCCTGCCGACCGGTTGTTGATCTGGGGAATCGACCTGCTCGGGACCGGGTTTCACCGATCCCGAATCGACCGTTCTCGTTTCGACCATCCGAAACCGCTTCGGGTCAAGTGATCTCGACCGACCGGATCCGGTCCAAACCAGCCTGCTTTCGGGTCCATCCGAACTGAGCAAGATCCGATATCCGGTTTCATAGTATCCGAGATCCGAAATCAAATTTGAACACAAAATCGAATAACAATTGCAACCTAACACACACAAAATCAAACTGCTTACATGAATTAAACTAATTGGAAACCAAGAATCAAACATATTTTCAATTTTAAAAATTAAAGTGAGGTTAAAACTAACTATTACTATCGGCAGTAATTCGGGAGATAATTGACGAACGGGCGAGAATTGGATCGGCCGGAAAGACGGAGAGGAAAAGGCCGGAATCGATTTAAATGGGGGCGGGACGTCACCGAAAACGAAAACAGACGTAGAAGCAAGGAAATTGGGCGGGGAGCCCGCCATCAAAACGTTAATGTGCTTTTAGTTTTTTATATATATAGTTATCACGGACCGATCCTGCCACCTGGCCCCGATCCCATTTCGTGATACCTGGCCCCGATCCGGCTGATACCAGATCGAATGTTGATCCGCATCAACCGTCCATTTTTGAATCGTGGATTTCGACCGGGTCGACCGGCCGTTCCGACCGTTCCCCGATCGCTCGTCCACCAACATCACTAATGGCGGCATATGAACTCGATCACAGAACGTTATTTTTATGGTTCGATCGAGTCGAATCCAATACACATACATGATCTAATCGAGTCAAATCCACAACACATAAAACCAACATTTTTCTCAAAAAAATATTGATTTTTTCATGTGTTAATATATACATGTTATTAATACACGAGATAAATTGATTAGTTTATATAATATATATATATATATGAGTGTTCAATTATATTATTAATGCACGCATATAAAAACATAATGGGAGTAGACTTCACACAATAATCCAAAAGCCTGGAAGAAAACACTTAAAACTTATACATTGATTCAAGAAAACTAAGCTCGAATTAAGATCATGCATTGATTCAAACACTTAAACTTACAAACATCTGAGGAGAAGAAAACTAACGTGGAGAAAATTTACCTTAATGTTCGTGGTATCGATAATATATAATCGATGAACTTGAGACAGAATAACAGAAAAAGAGTTTTTTTTTTCTCTCTTTCGATGTTGACAACTGAAAAAAAAAAGTTGAGTAATAAGAGGATGAGGGGTTGAGTTCGGATTCGATCATAATTTATAGGAGTAACAGGAGTTCATATATGGTAATAATTGAAGTTAATTGACCAAGAAAACCGATCTTTCTATAAAAAAGAAGACAGATCTTTATTTAAATCAATCAAATCTTTTCTTCTATTCTTTTTCTTTCTGTCCGATATAAAGGTTCCTTTTTAATTTCACATAAAACATGATTGAATCTTTAATGGAAAATATAATGAAGTAGAAATTATTTTCATACTTCCTTTTCATGAAGTTCGGAGTAGAACTTAAATTTCAATTTAAGTAGTCTCTCAATTTATTTTAAACTTTTGTTATGGTAACATTAGTGTATCACGACTTTTTGGCAATAGTGAAAAAATAATCATAATATGATGGTAAATCTTTATAATAAACAACATTATAAGACAGGCTCGATTATAGTATGACAACAAAAAATAAATATGTTATGGAAATAATGAATGATTGATCATTAACTAAGCTCGCCTTGCTTATTTTGTAAATGTGCGCATGGATTGATTTAATAAATTAAAGCCATTGTTTATCACATACATATTGCATTGCATAATACGTATCAGATAATGTCTTCATAAATGTGCTGCACTTGTAATGACGACCATGGCAATAAAATCTATTTTTTTATTTTTTTATTATCTGTCTATTTACATTGTTTTTAGTTATATTCATAACAAAATACATAATTATATTATTATAATGTAACGTATTTTCCCCAAGAAAGGGTTCACAATATTTATTTTTGGTCTACAATTTACCTAAAAAAACTCTCTAAAATTCACTCAAAACAATCACTTTTTTATTTATGGGATCAACGTTTTATGTATGTTATTTAACACATTCATTATTATTCACTGCAAACTTGAAAAATGAGTATTTCAAACATATTAATAGAAATTTAGGATAAAATCAAATTTTAAAAAGTATAAAATAATATATTATATATTGTGTTGAATAAAAGATCTTTTTAATTTATATTTGAATATGATGAAAAATATTTATTTATTTTATTTTTATTTTTTATATAATTGAAAAAAGATGGTGAAAAAAATAGCTACAAATGGGGAGATTGAAAATTTAGGAGGTAAAATTTTTTATGTGAGCCCAATCTATTATAGAAAAACTATAAAAGCAAAAAATTCAGTGAATTTAACTCCTATTATTTAGGAGATTTGATGTGAATGCTTTTAAGTCCATGAAAGAGATAAAAAATACATAATAGGGATTATCATTTTTAAAAGAGAACATATAATTATATATAGTGCACTTCGAGAATCGGAATCCAATATATTAATGTCTTATCATAAACTAGGCTAGTACCGATAAGAAGTAATAAGAATGTAACAATCAAGTTAAAAAACACAACAATGGTTTTCTAAAAATAAAGTATTTTGAGATGGAGGGAGTATTGTTTGAGAGAATATGATGTTTGAACTTAAATATACAACTAAAGAAGATCTAAAAATTGTAGCATTAAACAGAAGTAGTCAAGAAATGTGAGTACAAGAACGCAACAACTTCAACAATTAAGAGCAAAAATTAGAAGAAATACAAAGAAAACTTGACAGAACAAATAATTCAGTAGAAAGAAACAAGAAGCAACATACCGTAGAGAGACTTGGGGTGAGATATGTAGTTATTAATTATTATGCACTATTTTACAGTATGATGGTTGTCATTATATATAGATATTCTTAAACAGAGTCCATATATGTTGAACATGTACGGTTCCGAGGATGAACTGTTTATATTTGAGTCCTAGTTTCTATGTAAAACGGAGAATCAATTTACTAGTTATAGTTACAATAGAATTATATAAACAGCCTATTGTTATTGTATATGAAACACATACATCATGATAACACAGAACAATTTTAGAGTAAAGAAACCCAATAATAATAATTTTGAATGAATAATAAGGACATTTGTTATGGAAATTAAGTTTCATAATAATTTATACAATTATACAGAGATTGATATGCGTAGGAAATGGAATACTTACAGTTGTATCTCCAACTAATGATGGAAGCAAGAGTCCTGATAGGTATTGGATCGTACCGTATCTTTAGGTATTTAGATCGATATTGTATATATAGCCATATATAGCCGTATAGGCTTAGGAGTTGGTGTTTGAGTTTATCTCAACTAGATTACTATTGTTGGAAAAATACCGAGTATTTTGAATATATATGAAAATTAATGAAAATTATGAATTATAGACGTTCTCTTTTTGTATACACTGTTAAAAGAGAACACATTAAGTCCCCTAATTCTAAAATACGTATAATATTGTGGATGTACGGATAAATTACATGTATGACAATTGCTATGATGATTAATTTAATTATTTGTGCACTTGTTTCAAAAAGTAAATTAATTAATAATTAATTCGTGGCTTTTCATTAGAATATAAATTTGTGACATCTATGTCTATTGAATATAAATTTGTAACCTCCTCCATATTTATTCATGGTTTTCATGAGAATGATTAATGATAATTAGTGGGACTTTATGGACATTTCAGATTGTCAATTACTACTCTTTTCCAATTTTTTACTCGACATCTAAGAATTTCGTTTGTTTTGAAATAAATGTCACTTTAATTTCAAATGCACGTTTCATTACTTTTTCTTTGTTCCTATTTAATGGTATTCAAAGTTACATTTATTAATTATTATTTTAGTTATTGATTAGAGATATATAGTTAAAATGTATTTTATTCTTAATTGCTTCTTAATTAACGTAAAAAATGCTAGGATGTCAAGTAAAAAAAACCTAAGAAGTATTTAATTTCAAATTACTTATAATTGCCTAACAAATTACAAAATTTAAAAGTTGTTGCGATCTGTCTTCCTCCCTTGATTCCAGTACATAGCACCATTTGACAAAGTGAGTAAATCGTTACACCAACGACCTTCGGTATTCTTATCCTCAAACAATAATAAAAATAAAGCTAATCGCTAAACGCGCCTCAATCGATCATTGTTCTGTAAATTTTCTTTTAATAACACTCTAGCCAATCTTTTTACAGTTGACCTACGTCGGAACATAACAGTTCATTTGATATAAATCAGATACAAGTGTTGCTAAGGACTGTAGTTCCTTTATTGACATCAGGCCGGAGAATGGCGTAAAAATCAAATCTAATATTATTGATACTTTATTGATACTCATTTCGTTTGTCAAGTAGTAGTTCTTGGCTCTAATTTTCCGTGTAGGGAATAATAATGGGGGACATGATATCATTCTCAATAATTGTGTACTCTGTAAAATAAGCAATGCTTGATGAAAGGGATGAATATATATAGCTAGTCAATAGTCATGCTTCGGATTCAACCAAAGTCATATCATGCGAGTAGACATCCGATCATCATAAGTTCCCACCACAAACATTCTCATTATTTTGTTGTGTCTCAATTTTCTCACACAATTATATACAATTTTTTCATTAAGATTCTCGTCAACCTAGACCATATGCCCATATATATATAGAAGACCTATTAGCTGCTATAAATCAAAACTCATACTTCTATAAATCCCAACTCATCTATGTAGCTCTCAATTCTCATCAGTTCCAAGAAACAGAGTTCACCTTGGCATGCAAGGCCTCGGATGGGTACGGCCACCAGGTATTCTTGAATAAGCAAAATATAAACTACAATATTTTTGTTCATAAAGTATTTGCTTAAATTACATTTTTGTATGATATATATATATATATGTTTTTTATATCGAAAAACAAATTTTTATGTGGAGACATACAGGGCAGAGACCTAACTAAGTTTTTTCAAGTAGGCGAATAGAAATATTAGTTGTCCATTGAGAAAATTTTAAAATCTTATTCAGGAGACAAGCAAGGGCTATATGTTACTGAATTAGAAGGAAGTAATAATATAAAAATGTAGCATGACAGAAAATGTAGCCCATACCCACACCCAATGTAGAGGGTAACTATATATAGAGCAAAATCCAAATTAAGTAACTATCCTCCAACTCCCTATTTTACGGCTCTGTTAAGACAGCTAGAGGGGGTAGCGTCGCCTTAATTTAAAGGACTTGTCTCTTCTAAGAATCAGTAGTTGCACTTACTAGAGGATTTTCACTTATTTCTCTTTATTTATTTAGCATTTCATTCTAAAATCAACTGTTTATTATGAAAGGAATGGCTAATCAAGAACTTATTATAAGACATTTAAATTATTGTCGGGTTGTAAATCAATATGGATCGATCGGGCCACGTCGAAAAATCAACTTACTATGGATAAGGAAGATAGTACAATTGAAAATCACATTATTATGAACTTTTCTTTTTCTTATTTTAGTTTTTGGTTCTCTTTAATTTCACATGCACATATAGATCATCAGATCGATGAAATAGTTGTGAAGAGGAGGAGAATACAAAAAAATGTAAATGAGAGAATAAAAACTAGTGAAACATACATGTTATTACGGCTGGGAATAATATATAGTGTACAAATACAAGCATAAAATTACTCTAAAGAAAATAGAAAAAACTACATATATACGTTTAGAATAGAGAATATTGGTTAAAATGTTTCAAGTAGCTCGTCACTTTAATTACAATCCACTTATATACTATAATATAATAATAGTAATATTACTATTAACATACTCCGTAATATTTTCAAACACCATCCGTATGGCATATTAGTACATGTATTTTGTAACAGCATCGTCCATATTTTAATTATATCACTGCTTTTATTATTTACAAAACCATTGAGTTCTCAAAGCAATGCATGCATGAGTATATCCCATGCCACCATGCTTCAATAATAACATCATTTCCACATATCAACTTGAGGGCTTGACTTTGTCACTGATTCCAGTTCTGATGTCATTTCTTGAGTGTTCTTATCAATCATAAACATATCCAAATCTTCTGTTCCATTTGAATTGGCAGCTTCCATGCTAGCATTATTATTGTCATCATTTTTTTGTTCGCTCAATTGAGATGCAACAAATCTATCAAGAACTCTCCAATCAGTGACTTGGTTCTCATCCTGTGTAATTGATGGAGATTGCAAAATGTTTGCAGAGTTCCTATCAATAGTACAGGGGAGTATTGTGCTACAGCTTGCGGCGGTGGATTGTTGAAGTTTGGGACTATCTAATGGAGGAAGGTGGTGGAGGAATGCATTAGTATCATGATGGTGATGATAATGCATGTTGTATTGCAAATCAAGATCTTGTTTGGAAGGATATTGATGAGGATGGTATGAAGGATTATTGTAAAGTTGGGATGGCAGCTGCCTTCTTTGTGAATCAAAGTTTGGCATGAATGAGACTTGATCATCATACCAACATAGTGATTCATGTTCAACTTCATTCCTAACAGTTGTTGCAATTTTCTTCTTGAATGTTTGACAATCTTCATACGAGAAGTATGTAGTAATTTAATGCCAGTGTTTTTGTAATGAGTAAATAATCATATAACCATATTTTTATCAGCGTTAGATACTATACACAAAAAATTGCATGTACAAAATTTAGACAAAAAATAAAGTTTATTTGATTAATATTAATAATTCAGTTAGTGTCCAAATTGAGTTTCTACTAATGAGTCCAACTATCAGTCAAATTGAGCCGGAGATAGTATTAGGTAGTCCACTCTGATTGGCATGATTGTAAAAGAAAATTTAAGCAAACCAATAATTTAAAGATAAAGATGCATAATAACTAAATAATCTTGCCTGAGAGGTTCCACTGTCATTTGTTTCAAGTCTGTACTCATGCATGATCCAATCTGATTTTTGTCCATTTGGTGCTCGACTCCTTGTACACTTAATGTTCTCTGCATACCAAATCGGGTTGTTCTTGGAATAAATAGCTTTATCTCTTCCTGTAGCTTCAAAACTTGCCTTTGTTGCCCTATTAGCCCCAGTCCCAGCTGGGGTACTTTGGGTCTTTATGGCTGAAGTGCGCCTCAAATCACTTTTGTTCATCTGATCCTATCCTGCAAAGCTCTGTATGTTTGAAACAAGATTAGCAATTCAATAGCAGTTTGCATGAATGAGCTGAGGAAGATAATAAATGAAATTCTCTTCTTGAAACATTTGATGAGTAGTATATAATACCTTGAAGATCCCATGGCTCAATTTTATAAAGATCAACATCCTTGATGACATCCTCGGAATCAATCGCTTGAGCGATTTTCTTCTTAAATAGTAATCTCCAACTCAATTTTTCATCGGTTGAGAACTGAAGCCAGGAGGTACATGTGAAAAATCATTCATGTTTTCTCAGTAGTTGGTAGTTTATTATCTAATCACTCCTGCATAGGATAAACAAATTTCTTAGAGAATATAAGTTTCCAACTTATTTATGGCAGTTATTTCTTGCTCAGCTACAAAAAATTAAAGAAGCTAATAAGCGAGTACAAATTGCGCGCAATGGAATAAATATTAATTGAATCGAGTTCTCATTCAAGACAATAACTTATTGAATTCTATATATCTGAATTAATGTGTGATTCAAAATAATAAAAAAGATCGGTTCATATATATATGAACATATAATGATCTAGCCATGAAAAAAAGGGAAGAAATTCGAACGACATTCAGGAGATTGGAGCATCTTAGGCATATATTTCTCTTAAAGACTCCTTGAGCCACTAAAATGATGTGAAGGAAATTGATGTTCTAACTAATGCTAAATATGATATGTGCATGTAATGGAAATTAAACTTTTTTAGGTGCACAACTACAAATATATATTTTGAAGAATGATAATGTACCCTGGGGAGCATTGCACAATAATCATCACAATCAATTTATTAGGGAAAAACCGCAATCAACACTTGTGAGTGTGAGTATAGAAGTGGATTTTAAATTCATTTGAGTGATGTTTTCCCTTGTTCAACCTAAAAGAAATGTAAATGGATTATACGTACTATGGATGTTGGTAAGACTACTCAAGATTGCTTTTGCTTGAGGATGAAAATTGAAACAACTCAAACAAGATCGATCTAAAACTTACGTGTTTGCTCCACTTCTGAATATGCATGATAAATGGGAATGATGCAAAATCATATTGAACAATGAACACTTTCCCTCACCTTTTAGAAAAGTAAATGAGAACAATGTATATGAGAAGCATATATATGCATTGATAATATAATCTCATAGAATCGAAGTCGAACAAATCAGAATAAGACATGAAAAGTTGGAGGAAAGAAATCATGTTTTGCTAAGAATAGATCTTCGGAGTATTCAAGATCATAAAAGTAATATCTTACAAGAAAAATGAATTGAAGCAAACCAATTCAAAGATTGATCCATTCCAACTTCCATAATAGGCAACATCCATTTCTCTTTTGTCACTCTCATTAAAGTTTTCTAAACCCTCACTTTGAGAAGACAAGCAAGCAAAAAGATGAATAGAAGAAGAGAATGTTTGATAAAAGTTCTCCTAGGGAATTGAAATCCACTCAAAGTTTTGTCTCTTTGTTTCTAACCAGATCCCAAAGAGAAAGGAAAAGGGGAAATTAAAGAATGAAGTTTATATGAATAAAAATGAAAAAAACAAAGATGAAACACATACATAAAGTCTAGTTTTTCTGATTGGTATGTAAAGCCACATCTCCTCTAACATGATCAAGTATTTAACTAGTATTTACATATGCAATTTTTGTTGTTGGTCACCTTATCTCTTGTGCAATAAGCTAAATGATATGGAAATGCTTCAGTGAGAAAAAGGTCGGCGGAGAAAAGGGCACCTCCAATTTACACCACCACCTTCCACCAACTACTTCTCAGAGGGAGAGGGAGGGAGGGTGTTGTGGGGGGAGGGGAGAGAGAGAGAGGGGATGAAATTCAGAGAGGGTGTAAGAAATCTAAGGGATTGTTTCTCTAGGTCTTCTTAAAGCCTTCATAAGTCACATCAGACCAAAAGGAATATATCATTATGTTTTATATAAACTAATGCCATAGTCTTAAAATGTCTTCATCTATAGATAATTGAATTGAACTGTTAGTCACCTTTTCATAATAAATGAAGCCACTAACTGTTAAGAGCAAATTGATAAATGGTTGAGATAAATCTTGTTTTGTTGAATTAATAATTGATAACATTCCTACTTAAATGTATCACTGAATTAATTAAAAGTAAAAGTTGAGGACATCCCAAGCAATCGTTGATGACCAATAGTTGGTCAGATTGCCATTTAATAATAAACAAAATAAACACAACAGTTTCCCTAAAAAAATACTATACCCTACCAACCGACCCAATCAACAATGACTAAGACCTTTCTCCAAATACACATATACTTATACCATTCTCCAACTCTTATTCAATATGTAAAACATTGCCAAACAAATTACCTTTAAGAATTAATAAAAGCTGGGTTATTTCTTAGATCTAACATATTCTAATAAAACCATCTACTTCCTCTTTAAACCTCCATTCATAACTCTTTACTATAATTATTTATATTCTATGTATTATGAATATCATATATAGTTATACGCAACATATTTATAAGATCTCCTATATGGGTATATGGCTAAATCCAAAATAAAAATACAATTGGATAAAAGAAAAACGGGAAACAAATCGTGAAGGTGTAATGTGGAATGTGGAAAACGGAATGATGTGTCTATTTGGGCCTACATTACGTGGCTGCTAATGGTCCGGCGTGGGCTAACCTTTGATCATTAGCTTCTTAAGCAGGACCATGCCATTGGTGGATGGTGGGGCCCTTTGTCTTATCAATTGGAATTTTACTATTGAGAGACCCCTTTGCTTGTGCCACGTGTGCACTCATTTTAATTGTTTAGGTGAAGATAGTTAATTAGGGTGCTTGTGCGTGCAGATTAGTTAATCCAACCCTTCACTTTTGCTCTGTAACGGGGTACGTTCATCAGTCATCACCTAGGCTTAAGGAAAAAGGTAGGGTTAAACGAGGAAATCAATAATTGGATGGCGACTTATTAAATTATTAATTCTTTAGAATTATATTTTTGAGAAGAAGATGTATATATGTTGATCACTTATTCAAGAATCAGGGTATTCCAAATTATACTTTGAAAGTGCCCCTTACATTGATTGATGCCCTTCACACTCTCTCTGCTACACTTTTATTTTGGCGATCATTTTTTCAACTTTTCAAGTATATTTCATCTTATCAAATCTCTATTTATATTTATATATACTACTATATTTAAATAAACAATTGTCATTTATATTTTTCGGACATATATTTGACTATTAAATAATCTTTAATCTTCATTTAAACGATGAAATTATAAATATTTGCCCTTTTAAATCAAAATTGGCAAAAAAAATTGAATTGCAGTTCATAGGAAATAATGTTAGAAAATGATTTCATATAGTGTCTCTTTAAAAACAAAAAATAGACATTAAATAAAGGACTAATAGTCACGTTGATCACCCTATATCTACCCCGTGTCCCTTTGATTTACTATGTTTCCAGCGGCTCCTTTGCTTCGATCACATACCCCCAAAGTGTTTCCAATTGGTTTCCGTCCAAAATTCCGTTAGCTCTCTGTTAAATGTGTCATGTAACAAACATGTGACATTTTTAAAGGGGCAATTGTTTCTAGTTTTTACAAATATGATTCTGGGATAACAATTGAAAATTAAAAAAAATAAAGATCTTATTTAAAATTACTTTAAAGACATCTATTAAACAAAAACTAAAAATAAACCCCTCCCCATCGCCACCACCCCACCTTCAACCCATAACAAATAATGGAGATTCTCAGAGGGAGCGTAATCCTCAGCTTTGTTTCGTGGGATGGAAATTAATCAAACCCTTAGTAAATGGTAAACCTGCAATCCCTCCTCAGAGCCCACTTCCCGCCTCGCTACTCCACCACCCAAAACCACATCTTCGACAAAAAAACCACCTCGCCGGAGGCCTTCCATGGCCACTCCGCCCTCAATAAAGCCAAATGACACGCTTCTCAAAGCTCGTGGGCATCGATTTTGCACCCCTGTGAGTATCGGGGATAATAACGAGGGTGATTATTATGTTTGTGAGGATTTTTGTGCGAAGGACTACGAAAGTATGAGGCTGCAAAGCGAAAGACGAAGCCGAAACGAGTCCGGCCTGAGAATTTTTGGCCTCGGCTCAAGAATCAAACGAGAAAGATAAGGCTCGCCCGCCCGGCTCTCAAGAACGCCCATCGAAGCCGAGCCAAAACCGAGTCGTAGCCCGATCTACCCTTTACTGATGCAAATTTCAAATTTTAAAGGGATAGAGTGCACAAAAAATAATAGAGATGAACATTAATTGTCAATAAATAAATTGGACCTTGACATTAACTAAATTATAACAAAAAGTTCATCATAACAACACATTGGTGTTTGACAATAAATTCAAATCATAAAAAATTAGAGTATTAGTTTTATACTTTTATGTAAATATACAACAATAATCTGCGTAAAACTGAAGCACGAGTCAGTTTTGCGCCAATTTTAGGCTCGAAGGCCGGCTGAAGTTCGCATGTAAGATAGATCGAGCCCAGCTTCGGTGCCTCGGTTTCCCCCGAGCCGAACCGCTAGGTTGCTTCTTGGCCTATTAATAACTCTAGCGGAGAGGCGGCTGATTTAAGAGGGTATTTAAAGGATATCATGTTCGTGAGGGGCTTCCATGTCGGATTTATTTTAACCTTTTTAATTTTTTTCTTTTCATGTTTACTATTAAAGCGATCGACAAAATTAAGTTTTGCTTTTAATTGTCAAGACATGAGGCATATGACTTCAAAATTCGAAATTACATAAATTTGGATAAAAATATTAATCTAATACAATTTTAAAAATTAAAAGCGATCAAACAGTGACCCTTTTAAACATGGGTGATCAAAAAATTCATACCTAAATAAACATAGATAATCAACACAACCATTAGTCCTTAAATAAAATATAACAAAAAAATCTAACATAAAAATATTTACGTAAAACGAGCCTAATTTGCTATAAAACCCATTCGGGAATTTAAAGATTAATATCAGCCTCCCAAAATAACTATAACATCAAGTTTTTTCTCCTCATCACACTTGTTTTCCTAGAAATGTCCAGAATTCTCACCTTTCATTAACCTTCTTCAAATTTTTAGAGATTAGTCTCCCAATAAAAAAATATTTTGACAATATGAATAGATTCGAAAATCTCATCAATATCAATTACATTACCTATTAGGAGTCCCTGGCACTACAATGAAATTGTTGATACACGAATGTTAGTTATTACTCTCTCTATCCTTAAAAGATTGTCATATTTTGATTTTTTCATTTTTGTAAATTGGAAATTTCTTTAATAATAAAATAATTTTATTTGTATTAAAATATTTGGGTCAAAAAATATATTAATGGGAAAAATTTAAAATATATCTTTTATTGATATATTGATCATAAAATATTATAAAACATAAACGAAAATTTCTTATGTCAAAATTTAACTATTAAATGGTTAAAAAGTCAAAATGTATCAATAAGGGAGGGAGTAACATTTTTGTTCTTTAATATTTCCGACGGGAGGGGAGTAACATTTTTGTTCTTTAATATTTCCTACTCTAGACGGACAAGCCGCAAGTATAGAAGTGAAGCAAAAGTCTTGTACTTTATACATATACCCTTTTGTCCCACCAACCATATCCTCATACCTCATCACTTTGCTTGGCAGCAGATTATATGATTGAAAACATTTGACATTCTAGAAGATCTACATACATCATTAAAAGCCGTTTGGTAGAATTAATTGTTGCTCATGATAATTGGAAAGGAGTTTGTCACAATAATTAAACATAATTATCTTCTTCTAACAAAGTCTTAACACGTATATTTTTCATAATTTGCATTAATTGTAGCTAAAAAAGTCTGTACATGTACCAAGGTCCCATAATAATTAGATTAGATAATTGCAGTCACATATATATACTGCACTTATGACGAAGATAAGGCAGAGTTTTGGATGTCGGTTAAGGCCTCGGGTTTGATGGATGGAAATCATGTTCTTACTAAGATGTGATCTTGGCCTTTTGAGGTCTAAAAGTGTAATCGGCCACTAGCTTTTTTTGGAATAAGCCTAAATAGAGGAGGTATAAAGTTCTAACGTAGATGGTTCCTCTTGTCATCAAAGTCTTATGGAGTGGTGGAAATTCTCCGTGACCATAGGGTGAGCTTTCTGCTGCTGCCTCATCAAGTCCAAGCTCTTCTCGCCTTTCATTCGGAGTTGTTGGCGGTTTATGATGGGCTCAGCCGTGGTTCGGATATGAGATCGCAAGCAGTGATCATCGAGACTTAATTCCATGTAATCGGACAGCGCTGCCGCGTAGGCACGGTGTCTCAATTTGGTCTAGTGGATCGTATAAATCATTTGATCGGTGAGTACGTATATAATATTCAAAGATGTCCCGCACGATGTGCAAATACTGCTGCAGCGGTTGGCAAAACAAGCGCCGAGGAGGAAAGAGATACTTGTTTGATTTGGATCAACTCATTTTAGACATTCGCATTCTGTATCCGTGATTGATGTGGTGTTGCATTCCTTACATTAAATACAAAATATTAGCTTCTGATATTTGTCAAGCTTTTTTTCCCTTGCTTGATTTTCTCGCCGTACGTCCTCAAGTTTTCTATGTTAATGTCTCGCGTGAAAGGATGTGTTTTAGGTCGAGTCGGCTCTCAAGCCTGTGGGTGGACGACCCGAAATATGCTCCCAATCCCTTTAGTGTGTGGGCGTCTGCACAGCCTCCCACGCCGAAATATGTCACCTACTTCCAGAATAAAAGCTGTCCCTCAAGCCTATTTTCCCTTTGAATTTTTTTCAAGGACGGCACTCGCCTAAGCTCTTCACCTTATATCCTGAGTCAGTGTTTCATTCAAAGTTCACACTTTATTTATAATAAAAAGATACTGCACTTATGACGATCAAATTGAAAATTTTAGTCAAATAAAAGGAGCAAAATTGCTCAAGACAAAATATCAATTAGACATAATTGTCAGCTGACATCATTGCTCCATCTCGTTTTGTTTCTCCACCCTCATCGTAAATAAGAAAAATAATTTAATTTGCCGCAAGGGGCATAACAGTAATACTTGTGTGATCTGGGGAGAAATACCCGGCAACACAGATTCAACTTCCATATGGAGCATATTGTCAATGAAACGTTATGAGGGTCTGTTATGTAGATCGTTACTTGTTAGCTCTCTCCCACAAATGTCTGCCATCTAAAAACATCCGTCGAAACGGTACAGATGGTGGAAGTGCTTCATCCTCTCCCTCATAAATAAACATTTCATTTTAACCAAGTTCCTCTATTTGGTAAGTAATAAATATTCCCATTGTCAAAAAACACCAGCTAGTTTTAAACAATTTTATCTTTTTTCCTAGGTCCCAAACTAAGCGTCCACTTCGAACTTCCCCCAAAGAATATGATCTAGTTACTGCCAAGGCCACAAAGGGTGTGGAGTAAAGCTTAGGCATACTGATAAAGTAGGTCATACATTTCATGACAACTATTACCGTTTGACATGTCTAAACGCCCCCAAGTAATTATTGTGATTTTTTTTTTAAAACCCATCCACCTACTTTTAGCAATGGTAGACCCAACCTTGTGGATATCTAAAGCTTCACTGAAAGTGCTTCCTAACCTCCAAGTAATTAATAGATTTAACGCTAATTAAATCATTTAAATCAGCAAACATTTATAACGATGTAAGAATCATAAAAAGTAAAGAACATAAGAATTCTTAGATATGTTCTCCTCAAAAAGATACGCCATGTTGTCAATCCACTAAAACAAGTCAACAAAGATTGTTGGCAAAACCTACTGCCTAGAACACTCAATTAAGTAATACTTTATAACTTAATTCTCAATTACAAAGTCTCACAAGATTATTGATGATGATTCAATAATCTTTTCTCAAGAATATTATTTAGGATGATTATTTTGTGATACATATTTTGTGAAATATGAAGAGTATTTATAGGCACAAATACTCTAACCTAGCTTGACTTAAATTAGACAACAAATAAAGCCCAAACCGCCCCAAGCTTATTCAAATCAAGACAAGTCATCGTGACTCAAATATCTCTGACTCTATACACATCGAATGGAGGTCAATGACAGAGATTACCACCAGAACCTCTTCAGTTTCATGCAGCCTCCAGGACTTCTCCACGTGACTTATACACACGACGAGGTCACGACATGGCCCCCGAAATGGCCTAACTTTAAATAATCTCCCACTTGAAGATATTTTCAAATCATCATCTTCAAACACCATTTCAAAGAGCTCCCTCTCGCATTATTTGTTTCTAAGATTAATCAAGTGAACACAACTTCAGTTTCTCCTTGTTTACCACCTTTGTAAACATATCCGTTGTATTCCGATCTACTGAAATCTTCTCAAGCTTTAGAACTCCATTCTCCAATACCGAACATATAAAATGGTACCTCAGTCCTATAGCACTCTGACTATCACAATACAACGTATTTCTACCTCAGTCCTATACCGAACGTATAAAATGGTACCGAACGTATGCTTGGTCCAAGTATGAAACACGGGATTTTTCGCTAGATAAATAGCACCTGAATTATTTGCCAGCATAACGTGATTACCATGCTCAATATTCATCTGCTTAAGAAAAATTTGCAACCATATCATCTCTTTCACAACTTCATCCATAGCAACATACTCAGCTTCACAACTAGATAATGCTACTATTGGTTGCAACTTAGATCTCCAGCTTATTGTAGTACATCCAAACGTGAATACATATCCACTAGTAGATTTTTCGGCCATCATCATTACCATTGTCGATTCTACATATCAAGTCCAACCGAGATAGTTTGGAAACATAAAGCCTCTCAAGATTACCATTCAAACATTCAAAATCCACTTTGCGCTTCTCACTATTCTCTCCCGGATTTTGGTATATATGTATCTACTCACAACTCCCACAACATGTACAATATCAAGTCTAGTGCACGCGATTGCATACATAGTGCTACCCCCATTGCGTACATAAGACACCTTATCCATATACACTAATTCATCCTCAGTCTCGTATGATTATTCTACTAATAATTAAAAATGAGTAGCTATCGGGGTACTAACTGGTTTTGGTAACCAACATGTTGAACTCGCTTGATCACCTTCTTCGTATTCTTCTCAAAGCTCAATCTCAAAGAATCCCGATCTCTAATTATTCTCATTCACATAATTTGACTCGCTCACCTAGTCCTTATCGCAAATTCCACCGGAGCACCTGCTTTCTTCAACATGTTAATCTTGAAATCAAATTCTTACCTATCAACATATCATCCACATAGAAGAGTAGAATAACATAGTCTTTCTCGAACCTCATGTAACATCAATTATCCGTATCACAACTCACAAACTTCATCTTTCTCATAAAAGCTATCTGGGCGGTGGCTGTTCTGTTCTACTGAGTTTGCTTTTCAAGTTCTTTACAAACTCTTAAGAAGTTTGCGTACTCTAAACTTCTCTTTCCCTTTTAACCTCAAAACCTTTAAGGTTTCTTCATAAAAAAAAAAATTTTAATCCTCGCATCACCACATGTAAAATATAGTTTTCACATCCATCCAAGAAGATGCGTGATTATCTATGGCTACCAATCCTGCAATGGGCCTCGATTGTCACTTAGCCTATCGGGGCGAATATTTTAGTGTAGTCAATTCCTTCCTTCTGTACAGAAATCCCTTAACAACCAAACACGTTTTGTAGCGTTTACTACCATCATGTTTTTCCTTGATTCAATAGACCCATTTATGCTGCAATATCTTCTTATGGCCGCTAGGCGGCTTCACCAACTCCCACGTCATATTAGACCTCAAAGATTCCATCTCCTCATTCATCGCTAACTCCCACTTAATCGAATCATCACATTGACTTCATCATAATCGATGTGTTCACCTCGCCGCTTAACAAATGTAAAAGCTACAGGCGGGAATACCTTTTGTGTTGGTTTGCTTACTCTTTCATTTCTTCTAGGACTCGGTGTTTCTACCTCTGACTAGTAGTAGAAGTGTTTCTCTCAACCACACTTGTCTCCTCTTCATCTGTACCAATCTCCTCTAAAGGTGGCCAAATAAAAGATCTTCTGTGTTGACTTCTGAGCAGATACGATCCAAGTAACTTGAAGGAACCGAGCTAATGCTGCCTATGTATCATGACTTTAGTTTTCCCTGATCATAGCTATGTACTTTTCTTCTTCTTTTCTCCTCTAACACTGCCTGCCTTGCATAACACATTTCATTAAAGAATCACATCCTTGCTATGATGATCTTTCGGTTCTTCAAATCATGTAATCCCAAAGATTCCTATCTCAGCATCGCCACAACCAATAAAATAGAAAATGCTAGACTTTGCAGCAAGTTTAATTCTAGCATTTGCATCTATATGAACATAAGCTAAACAATCAAATACTCTTAGCAAAGATAGATTTACCTTCTTAGAACTCCACACTTCTTCAGGAATTTTGAAGTTCAAAGGGACTAAGGGTCCTCTATTTATCAAGAACGCTGCAGGATTGATTGCATCAGCCCAAAATATCTGAGGTAGACCACAATGTAACCTCATACTCCAAGCACAATTATTTAGCTTTCTGTTCATCCTTTCAGCTATTCCGTTTAGTCTTCTGCATTCTGATTCCATTCTCAGCACAATATTATTTGAAATCATTATCAGTATACTCACCCCCATGATCAGATCTCAAACACTTCATTTTCAATCCAATCTCGTTCTCAACCATAGCTTTCCAGTTCTTAAACACACCATAAACTTCAGATTTATACTTCATGAAATAAACCCTGTATCCTCTTTGTTTAATCACTGAAGTCACGTAATAAAGGAACCTCCGGCGAACTAACAGTGTAGTCCCCAAACATGTGTGTAAACTAACTCTAGCCTCGTAGACCGGGTGTCTGCCCACCAATTTTAACAAACCGACCTTCTTTCCGCTTTTACCCAACACTCAACCTCATTTATATGATGATCGGGTGAGATTTTAACTCAAGTATCAAATTATTTGAAACAAGTAATTTCATACGTTTCTTGCTCATGTGACCCATTTTCTGACCCCGAACTACAATCATCGCCTCCACGCGCTACTTCAGCTTGCCTTCACTCTAACGCCGTACTTAAGCAACTCATCTCCTCCGTCTCTTTACCAATGCTTAGGTACATTTATCACTTTTGTTAACTTCCTGTGCAATCCATTTAATGTTTTACTAATTAACATCTTTCATTGACCTCCATAATACTCAACGACTCACCATCAATGACGAACTGCCTCATAATCCTGCATTCATATAATTCACTATTATATCCCCATCAGTAGTATGAACGATGCTATGTGATCCAAGAACTACTTAACAATCAACGGCAGAAAAGCATCCCAGTAGTCACGAACAACATCGACGCTACCTCGTTGTTGGTCCCTGACTGGGTTGAAGCCTCAGAAGGCTTCCGCGTGACCTGCCTTGCCACAACCGGCAAAGATCGTTGAAAAGTACGTCTTTCAAAGTTCCACTTTACTCTTTCCCTTTGACTTTGACCTCCATTTATTCTAGCTATTTCCCTTGTCCCACCTCATACCTCTTTCTACATTCAATACATATAACTCATTGTCTCCCACATCGCCTTTTACGCATTTCTTCGATAAACAACGCTCTTGCAATTATCTTGAGCTCCAACTTATTTGTACCTGCCCAGTTACCATGAACCCCCTCATCATTCTCAACCATTACAAAAGACGCCAACACGCCCCAACTCATCCCCCTCAAACCGTAGTCAATTCCACTATCAAACCCGCTATAGTCATTAAGATGCCTAGCTAGTTTGAGTATTGTTCCACATCTCTTTAAATGAAACCAACGCTTAATGTAAATACCACAATGCATGCTCATGCAGATTTTTGACAATTCCTTCATCGGGCCTTTCCTAGTAGTCTCCTTGACAACATTAGCAATTTTGTGTTTCTGTACGCAAGGGTCCCATCAAATTTAAGACCCGGCCCCACCTAATTCGTTCCATTCATCAACATCCATCTTCTCAAACTTCTCCCCTAAGGATTTGTTCAACTTCTTCCCGTACAGATAATCCTCCATACACATCTTCTAGTACGCGAAATCCATTCCATCAAATTTTTCTACAACATGTGTCACCACTCTTTCGTTCTTCGCCATTGAATTTCAGATTTCAATCAAGAACACAAGCTCTGATACCAATTGTTGTGATTTAAGACCTAATTAAATCACCTAAGCCTGAGCAAATAATAATAACGACAGAAGTAAGTTGCGAAAAAATAAAGAACACAAGAATTTTATAGAGGATCCCCTTCAATGTGAAAGGTACATCCTGTTGCTGCTGCAAAATCCACTAAAACAAGTCACCGGAAGATTGTTACAAACCTATCAAGTTAACACCTCACCGAGTAATACTTTATAACTTAGTATTCTCAATTACAAAACTCCTCACAAGATTATTGATAATGATTTTAACAATCTCTCTCAAAAAATATTATTTTAGGATGATTATTTCGTGATACATATTCCTCAGGAATTCATCAAGCATTAAGTAGACACAAAATACTTAATCTAAACTTAAATTGACAAATATCAGAAATTCAAACCCCTCAAACTTATTCACCGCACAAACTCTATCCCCGACCCGCCATCGAATCTATACTACACACGATGGAAGTCACGACATAAATTACCACCGAGAACTCCTCTTCAGCATGGGACTTATTAAACACGATGAATGTCACTATAGTTATATATATATCATTACTTTCAACTTTATCTTTTTAGTCTTTACTTTCATAATTCATCTCAATTCACCACATAACAGACCAACTACCATGAATTTAACAAATTATATCAATAATGTAACGAAACCGACAATTCATATAGAAAGCATAACAAAACCGAGTTACTGCATTATGTATTTTTTATTTCCTGGAACACACTGAGAGCACTAATAAACCGATAGTTAAATTAGAAGCATACCTTTGATTTAAAGTTCCTTTAAACTGATCCGATTGTGCGCCAAAGCTTTACCTTTGTCTTGAAGCGACTCCATTAAATCCGGCCAATATCATGGCTACTGGGTGGCGGCAGCCTGGAAGGCTTCTTCCACTGCAGCCTGGGACACTTTAGCATTACAAATGTTTGCAAAAGACCGCATATACTTCATCCCGTACTGCGTTAATGAACCACAATGACCCTCGAACAATCGAACCTGTAGGTACCAATGCAACATTCACAAACAATAACCATTCTGACCTTTGTGTGACTAAAAATGTGCAACTTGAAAAGTTACGCCCTCATAATTGTAATGCGTCGACGCGTCTTTTTCTTGAGCGTATCAAGTTTTTTTTTCTTACGCTTTACAATTACATGGGCTTAAATGTGCTAAAATGAATAAAATGAGGTGATACGCACCATTGCTTTGAGGCAATCCCAGTCATCAACAAGTGGCAATCCAGGTTCCCTAACTTTTTGGAGGGCAGAGGACCCTTTATCCATACCAAATAAAAACATTCCGATCATTTCCATACTCCTATCCAAATGTGTCCTGTGCATCACTATATCTGATATCTGCTTCAACACTTCTCCTTTATTTTCTGAACCATCTTCCATTCTCTTGTACTATATTGAGTTAATTAACAAGTATTGAGAAAAACTAGATTACATTTTAGCTTTGTCATAAGAAAACATGAAGTAAATTTTAGCTTACTTTATGCCATAAGAAAAGAAGCTCTGCATCCCTTTGATTTACTACTCCCATGTTAGATAAATCATTAGAGTTTGGAGGTAAGTTCTCAGTTGCAGGATCAAATCCTTGATACATATATAGTTCTTCAGCTTTGATGCTCTTGTTCCCATATTCCATTACATGAGATCCAGAATTGTAAGTGTCATAATTGGATGTCCTCAACCTCACCTGCAAGCAATTGGTGTAATTAGACATTCTAAAATGCTTCGCCTCGCCTTGTGTCTCCATTTATTCATAACACAACAATCCTTACATTCTCATACTGCTGTTTGATTGTCTCTCTCTTCAAGTTATGAGATTCACTGCAAATGAATTCAAGAAACTAGAAAATCAAACATCACCCTTCAACTATATGTCTTAACACTGTCCCGAGAAAACACTAAAAATACTACATGTATTACAGATAACCAACCTGTCCTCCATCCATGCAACACTATAAAGGTCGCCAAGACATGTTATGTACTCCGAAGGTGGAGCAGGATCCATTCCAGGACAATAGGTTCCCCAGCTACTCTCTTCAGCATTTGAGGCCGTTGTGACGTAGACATTTAAATCTTCAGGCATCAAGCCTTCAAATACACTCCCACTTTCACATGCTTCTATATATAATACCTACATACAAGCATCAAAATAATTAGAGCTGTAAGAAGATGATTACTTATAATTCTATACGAATTCGCAAGCAGACATACCATCTCTTTGTATGTTCCTGAACTATGTTTCTTTTTCAATACTTCAATCAAGTCATTAGCATAAAGGTAAGGCATATTTGGCATCCCTGAAAAGAAGCTATCCATTATTTCTACTCTCTTGATAAAATACGAAGCTTCATCATACAAAGTGAAGAGAAATATTCTTCAAACAGACTGCTACTCCATTTTTGTAAACAAAGTAAACAAACTAACATATTTTCTGGATATCTTCTTTTGACAGACAATCAAAGGAGTTTTAGAACTAAAAACATTCAAGCTGACCGGAACGAGCTTTACTCACCTAGGACACCCGGGCCACCATGATCAGAGTAGTAGAGGAATATTCTGTCATTAGCTTTACTGTCAATAACTTTACCACTTCCTCCGTTCACGGCATTTTTGTCACCAAGAAGCACTGCCTGCAAGTTAGCTGCAGTAACATGCTCACCAGTGTAATCCTAGAATAAAAATTCATCAAATTCTATGAGCCGATTCCATCGAACATACACAATGCTTAGCTGCTATTGGAATCGTTAAATAGAACATTATGTATAGAAAGAGAGAAAACCAACTGAACTAAACCTTTTTTACATAATTAATTACAACCAAGTAACTGAACTGAACCAACAATGGTGGTGAATTAGAAAGAGCACGAATTTATAGTTTAGTTGAATCTGCATAAGCAATTTAAAATACTAAATGAATTTTGCCAAGGTTTTGAGAGATTAACAAGTGAATCTACCTTTGGAACACCATCATATACATCATCACCTTTAGGACTGTTAATTATCACACCGGGCCTTGGATTCAACTCACTGTTTGCAATATCATCGTACATGAAAACGACTATGTTCTCATCCTTCAATCCACCCTTCTTCAATATTTGGTATGCATGGCAAACATCAGCCTACGGAATAACGAAAATAAAATGAAGAAAAACATTATAAATAAATAAATCCAGTGGTGGAACTATGGGACGACGACGAGAGTCTTAAAATGTATTCGTAATTTTACACTATTGTAGTACTTAAATTTGTAATACTATTGCATTACTTAAACGTATTCGTAATTAGAATACTTAATACATGACATAATTTCAATCGCTAATTTATACAAAAAAAACAAAAAAATTAAAGGGGTAAATTGAACTGTAATTACTAGTTATTCTGTAGTAAACCATAATTATTGCAATACCCACAACTTAGAAGTTAGAAACACTAAGTAAATAGCTAATCTATAGCTCAACAACATATAATACTGACCTGATGCCTGTAGTTTCCATATCCATTTGAACCGGCCACAAGAACAGCCCACCTTGTTCCACCCCCATCTTCCTCTTCAATCTCCTCCACTGGCGACCGGATTATGGGATCCCACGAACCGAACCGCCCTGTCTTTCTCCTTCCAGTTACCTCAAAAGGCAGTAAAACCACCAACAAAACCACTAGCAGGGTGGCACTTAGAGCTGAACTGTGAGCTGCCATTTGAGTTATAGCTAGACTAGAAAAATATTATTGAAGAATGAGTAAGAGAAAAGATAGGGAAAATGCAACGATTTATTATAGTAGTCCTTAATATAGACATTGTGAATGTGAATGTAATAAGACGTTAATATACAGAGCGGTGTGGCAACCATGCAATATAAGGGAGTGACACCTGTTTTCTTCAGCTCACTCTTGTCATTAGGCCATCTCTAGTGATTATATGTTGCTGTACTTGCGAATTGCGATTGTTAAAAGGAAAATTTTAAGGATTTTTCCTTCCCTTTTTTATCCAAGTTTGCATGCATGATTGTATTCGAGTTAAAATGTTTTCAAGTTGGAGTCGTTTGATTCAAACAGTTTGATTAAAAGCTTGATTCCATTCCATATTAAAGTGAATAAAATAAAGATTAAATTTTATTCTGGCACCTGAACTATTTTGATCATTTCAAATAAACATTCCAACATTTCAACTTTCAAATAAAGATCGAAATTAATTTTGACACCGAACTTTTCAAATTCCATTTTGGGCAAGTCAATCGACATTTGAATTGAAAATAGACTCTAACCCAAGGGGTAGGTTAGCTTCATAATGAAAATGTAGATATTTTGGAGGGAAAAATAAAAAGTTCAAAGCTACTATATTAAAAAGTTCAAAGCAAGTGAGTTTATTTTATTTTTTTGCTTATTTATACAGGTTGATTGGGGGAGGACTGTAACTCACATCAATTGAACTAAGATATAGGAATGTCACCACAAGTGTCTAATTTGAAATGCCGAGGTGGAAGAAATGCTATAGAGCCGGTAAGTTTTTACATTCAAAAAGAATCAAGCAGAGATTCGTAAGATGTCCGTATCGGGTAAAGATAAATTATTTTCTTTTGGAATGAAATTTTGGGTACAAAGTCGAAACTAATTGAGTTGCTTTTCGAGCAGAATTCCTCGGTTTTAAGCTGACCGATGACTCGTTTTTCGCCATCGTCCACCATGGATATGAATACAAAAGAAATTAGAGAAGAAGGCAAACTTCTAGAAGCGAATATCGATTGTATGTTTAGTTGTATTTTTTTTTACAGTAGACATCAAGGGATCGGGAAGCAGAAATTTCAATTTTGGCATGTATGAAATTGCAGCCTCCACGTATCTAGGTTTCCAATGGTGAAGATGGCACCTCAACTTTGGTATTTTCTTTCTTTGAGAAAGATGGCACTTAAACGCTGTACGTATTTCCTTAAATACCTAAAACTATCTCGTCAGAACATAATACTTAATTAGAGATAAATTGAAGCTATTTTTCTATTTATTGTTGTCCCTTTAACATTTTAATAAGCTTAAATTATAAATCAAATCACCAATGACATATAATGAACTTGCAATTTAATTGAAAAGAAAGATAGATTCATGATTGTATCACATTTGAACCAGCAAAAGTTGACACATAGTGTTCAGCCAAAATACAATTCATGAAAACAAAAGAAAAGCACAAAGGAATGTATGAAATCTAGACTATTACATGTATTTCCTTTTGATTTCTACTAGTGTTTGGTGGTTGACTATGAGCTAGTTGTGTACTACTTGAACCATCACTAAGATTTGAAGCAACAGGTTGTGACATTGATGTTCCAGCTTTTCGCTTAGTGCCACTTTTCTTCTTGTTTTTCCCTGCTTGTTCATTCACTAAAGGTTCAGTAGCTCCTCCATCTGGTTGGTTACGTGGGAAAGTTTTCTTGTTGTGTCCAACACCACTACATATCTTGCAATGCATGACAACTCCTTTCCTAGACTTTGAAGTCAGATCTCCCCTACTCGTAGCACTTTTCCCTTTTGGCGAAAGAACTTTTTGCCTTTCCCCTTCCCATGGGTACGATTGTCTTGCATTTTTTGGACCTCCCTGGTAAGACACGCATAACAGGTGGTAGCACAAAGAAAGTAACGAGGCATGGCCGTAACGCCGACTCGGATCGGGCTTTAGTAGTTTGTCGAAATTCTTGCTTGTGTGTTCTTGGCCGGAGTTTTTGTTTCTGTGCCATGAAGACGCATACAAAGGTGCAATAGCCAAGATACCCCCTGCATTAACCCGCCACAAGCCACAAGAAATGCTTTGCTGCATTATCGATTATTTCTATACGATGGCGCTGACACTCCATATCTAATACTGCCCATTGTATGAGTTGATGTACTCTATAGTTTTATCTTCTCTAAATGCTATTAAGCCGGGATGCTATGGGGGCTTAATATCCCTCCATTTCTCTCTCTAGATCGCTTATAGAACCTCTCTTCATTATTTTTTATGAATTATATTCCTCAACATGGATATATTAGGCCGAATTCTAGCCCTTACAATAACCTTTGCAGCAACGCCTCTTCCTAATTAAGGATAAAGCATCCGTGCCCGAAACCGCTTTTTGTCCATATTTCTTTCTATCGATCCTCGCTCTAAGGCCTCCAATGCATCCACATAAACCTTCTTTATTTCATTCATAGCATCCTCGAACTATTGAACAATAGATGCCCTTGCAGCTTCCCACATCATATCCTTATAAGCTTTTCTAGAAAATCTCTTACTCGAGTTGGCATGTAAATGCTTCACACACAAACGATGCTTAAAGGAAATGGGCAATTTAGTGATATAGCATTCTCAAGACCCTGTAGAAGCAAACACTAAATTTCAGTGCCATAAAAAGTTCAGGTGCCATCTAAAAGTTCAGGTGCCAAAAAAAAGAATTCAGTTTACCTTTTGTCGACGTACTATAACAATCCACCTATTTACATCAACATCCATGCCCATGTCTCAATGTTAAATACCTTATAAACCATGTCCATGATTATGTTTTCTTACCTCGACTATGCCCCTTAAGCCAAAGGATAAATTCCATTATCAACATCCAACTAACCGCCAGACTTGTCCCTTTGAAAGACCCTTCAAAAGCATCCATCAAGACATAAAAAATTTCCTTTTATATACAACATATTAGATGAATGGATTTATGAAGGTTTCTTAAAATGACTCCAATTATCTTTTGTTATTTGTTGAAATCAATTTCACCTAAAGTCTCGCTTTTAATTTTTCTCACTGGGCTGTAAGCAGAAATTATGATGCTGCTTTTAATAAAAGTAGATCAAGTAGCTTCTTTCTGAACAGCCCTTCATTTAATAAGTGTAAGTTTGAAAGGTGTTTGTAAATTGAGTATTTCAATATAAATTAATATAATATTAATTAATAATGTAACAATTATTCAAAATTAATTTTATTTAATCGCAAATTTTTAATGATACAATAATGGTTAGTCCTTTAGTACAAGTATCATAATATATATAGTTTGAAGCAATTGAATGTTCGATTTTAACATTTTGAATGTACTAAATCGTTATTTTAAAAGGATAGCTAATTCCTCCAATTAAATTTCATTGGCATTCTTTTTGTCACAAGCTTCATTTGATCATCAATTACTTATATTATTTAATTAATTAAAATTGAAAAAGGATGATCAATTAAGGATTATTGTGGAATTATTGTTAGAAAAGTTTAAATAAATAAAAAAAGGTTTAAAAGTTACCTATATGTTCTCGAAATTCATGGGCTATGCCCAATAATCCTAAAAAAGGGGAGCTGTCTCTAACCCATGGAGTTTCTCTCGCTTAGGAACCCGTAAATTATGTTCCAACCGGCCCCCCGTTCGTTAATAAGGGTCGGACGGGGCCGAGTGATTGGTCCTGAAAGTGCCCAGGCCCGGCTCAATCCCGCCCTTACATTCGCAAAGCGCTCTTTGCCTGCCCGAGGCCTCTAGGGCTTCAGTATCACATACGAACGGCATTTTCACGTTATTAACGCGGTACCGCTTTCATGAAACGGAAATACGTTAATACATGTATTGAGTTATTTTTCGCTATAAACGGTACCGTCTAATATAACGTACCACTTAAAGTGCAGAAAGTGCGCCAAAGAGTCAAGCAAATATTCAAACATGCTACACATTCATTCATTCAAACGTGAAACAATTGCTAAACATTCAAACATTCTTCACAAACATTCAAACATTCATCATTAAAAAACTTCAATAAAAGTACTTAAATAACAAACATGTTTAAACGGAAAACATCATACATATAATATGTAAAACACATTCTACCATGTGTTTCTTCACTTGGTTCTTCTCTTCAACTATAAATGGAGAGGTGGGGCTGGGATGGGAGAACACCCACCCGCTTGTCAAAATGAGGAAAGCGGTCACAGTGATCCCAGCTGTCGTACTCGACATCCTTCCGTGCCAGCGCGGATCCGCACGCTGTCATTTCGTTGATCGATCATCCTCTCTTCCCGGTCCTTCAAGCGACATCGATATCTCGACGCAAATCTCGTCATCTCATCTAACAACTCCTCTTCAAAGTGTCACCTCTGTCAAGTTGTTGCGAGGTAGTAGCCTCACTCCCTGAGTGGATACGGGTACCCTCCCTGCATTCTCGCTACTTAGTAAAACCCAATTCTATCGAGCTGAGCTCCGCACCAAGCAGTTCCACACCGCTTGCCTAACCTCCCTCATAGTTCGCTAGAGATCTCCCAGTAATTTCATCTCAACGCCATATCCTGGCCAAATAAATCTCAAACTTAGAAATCGAGGCTTGAAATCATCGCTTTATGTTAACCCCACGCCTCCTATTAATCTAGACAGCACATTTTCCTCCTACTAACCAACAAATGTGACAAGATCATGCCATATCATGGGCGCCTATTCCTTATGATGGAAAATGTGTTCGAGGATAACGTGGGGATAGTTAACCTTCGTATCGGTCAAGAAGCGCCTAAGTTAAGTATCATTTATCGGGGGCGCTAGCTCCGGTGGGTCTAATTAGTCGTTGGAAACAAAATTCTGACCACCTGATACAAAACTTCCCCTGGGCCCCATCTAGATTGTATTTATACACCACCTTAGGGGTTTTGGGCTCTACGACATTATTATTAAAACATATTAGCACAATCCGTCCGCTTGGCTAATTGGCCAATTCTCGCACCACCCCCTAGCTGATAATCCTCTATACATTCAATGCTATCGTCCCTCATGTTCAGTCATAAAAATTCATAAGATCCTCCTCCCACTCCCCATCATAGGGTCGCCATTATTCAGCTCCAAATTTCTACGGTCCATACCTATAGTCTTATAAAAATTGGAATCCATACTCGGATACCATTCACAACTAAATGTACAAACATTTGCTAATTGAGCATTTTCTAGGTATTGAATACGAGGTTGCCCGTATTCATTTTGACGGAGTCTACCCGAGATAGACACCTTGTCGGCATTTCCAGGCCTCCACTTTCAACGACACCCACTTCCCACTCTGGTCATCCTCCTCCACTTCCTCAAGTTCCTCCCTCGATCAAGTTCCGCCTCAATTACGACCTTCTTGCCTCCCCTTTTTCCTCCACGTGATGATTGTGCCTCTTTTTCCAAGGTTAGGTTTTGATGCCATTAATTAAGAAGAACAAATATAAAATTTATAAAAAGTTGATAAATAATACCGGATCGTGAAATGCAGTAAGTGCGGGCATCGCTGATTCACTTGATTGTAAATCTAATGTGCCTCAAAAACCACAAGCAAGTAAATGAATATTGTAATTGCTTCCGAAAGTGATTCTTATTTCTTTGGTATTGCTTTAAGAATGATCGGAATAGGAGAAACGGCGGAGGCGTTGCCCCCCTTTTTATAGACCTTCATTTTGAATTTTATGAACGTAGGATTGCCATAAGAGTAAGAAATGGGGTACCGGCGATGAAACGGCAGCCCACGCGAATTGTAAACGCGGTACCGCTTTCATCTAAATCTGCATCGTTGATCATACAAATTCATGTAAAATAGCCGCCGACTTTAACGCAGATCGCTATCAATGTCCAAACGGGCATCGCTTATGTCATAAAGAGCTATTATATATCCGTTATGCATTACCGGGGTACCGTTTACTTTAAACGGTATACCGTTTGTATCGTTGCAAAAACGTGGTACCGCCAGAATTCAATGGCATTTCACGCCGGTCCTCGATACATCAGCCCTCGAACGAATCAGGCCCAAAAGATTCGCTTAACGGACGGGCCGCCCGGCCTCGTCTCGGTTCGTTTGCCACGACTACCGTAAATTGCGTGGTCTGGATTCTGGAAACTTGGATTGCCCTTTTTAGATTTTGTAGTTGTGACTAATTAACCATCCTTAATTTAGAATATTTGTTAAAGATTTCCAAAATTAAAGTGCGATTGAAATATTAACAATCCAATTCCTTGACTCGAAATGCATCATAGTAAATCATAGTACTCTAAATATTTTTCTGATTTTCTACTAATAAATATTTCAAATTTAATTACAAGTTTTTATCATTATAAAGCATTCAAAGAATAACGCCAATCTCCGTTAAAAAAAAATTAATCACTATAAAAACCCGTGGCTAGCTTATGGCCAAATAAAACAATTAGAATTATTCAACAATGGAAGGCTCTTTGAAAAAGTTTCTCATTGTATTTCTTCTTTTGAATGTTTTGGGTCATGGTGAGTTACACACTTCCAACGTTTTCTTTTCATAAGGTTTCATCAAGAAATTAAAACCATATTTCAATCCCTTCTTTTCATTTTTCTTCACAAGTTAAAAATGTTGAAATAAACTATATTTTCGTATAAGTTTATTTCTCAGTTTATTTCAGTCAATTTTTACACAATTTAACAATTGGTTAATAAGGTGGTTTGGTCAACTAAGGCTGACTTCCAACTCATGGTCATTAGTACAATTGAATATATTGATATTTTTAAGAAAAATAACTTAAGAGTGGAATTTTAAATCCTCAACCTCTATCTTAGAAGAGATTGTCTAATCATTATACTAAACCTCCATACCAAATATAATAATTCCAGATTTTATGTAAGTAGTGTATTTTTTAAACATTAAAGTGCCCAATGAACTTATTAGAACCATTTAAAATATTTACTATATTGTTGTATTTTAATACAGGTCATGGACAACATTGTGACTTTGCAAACAATTTGGTGATTGGAACTGAGATAACAGGAAGAGATGTGCAAGGAAAACCAGAGTGGAATGTACAAGTAGTTAATAATTGCACATGTGCCCAAAGTTCAATATTCTTGAAATGTGGTGATTTCAAATCTCTTGTACCAGTTGATCCATCAATATTCAGCAAGGCATCAGGAGATCAATGCATAGTGAATAATGGAGGCCCTATACCACCTAATAGTGTAGTCAAATTCTCCTATGTTTGGGATCCCCCCTTTATTTTGTTTCCTGCAGCATCTAAGGTTGTTTGTTGATGTTGCGATTTTTAGTATTATTTGGAGTATAACACTTGTTATAGGAGTAGTTCGAATATATCCTTTAGTTTATTTTAATAAAGATCTTCGATTTATTTTGTCGAAGGAATATCAGAATATATATGCACACTTTGAAAAGTTAACTACAGTATATCAAGTTCATATTTTTCAAGATTACATGATCATATACTGTAGTTTGTAGTAGAATAAGAGTTTGAATTATCTAAATTACAATATAATAACAGGAAGAAGACCTTATGAACAAGTATGTAGCTCAACTTAATTCATTAGGTAAGCTATCATGGTTCCAAACTATTAAAAAACTAACTCTCAATTACTCAGTCATTATTTAGAAACTCATATGTCAAATTCTCCTCTAAGAGAGTACTTTGTTGTGAAACAAAGAAAAAGATAAGATCAATTTGTTAGGACGGTGATTGAGTTTTTGGTGATGTATTTAGAAAACCATAACAAAGTAGAATTCTTTCAAGCATTGTTTGGAGCACTTGGAGAAGTCTTCACTTCCCTGAGTTCCATCCATCTTTTTTAGATTGCATAACAGAGAGCCAAAGAGGCCATATACAACCCATATGGGCTTTGCTCACCTAAGCATTTCCAAACTTAGAGCGGGTTAAATACTGGCCTCAAAATATTACGAAAATATTATATTAATTGTCTTTTTCACCCGGAAACTCATTGAGTAGTGTAACAAGTCATCATTGTCTCTTACATGGAGCTAGAGTGTGTAACAAGCTTTGAAGAGAATAATTTTGGGCTCATGTAGATATGTAGTAGTGTCCGGCCAATCCAAAAGCTCATCTGATTCAGATATTCTTGGCTCAAATAGTTGGCTCGCGGGCTCGGTTCGATAGCGTAAACATGAAATCGAACCTTAAAATTGTGTGGTTCGACGGACCGAACTCTAATCGAACCGCGAAATAGTTCCGTCATACATTTGATCCATTATCATTTAGATATGATGTAAACTCTATGTTCAAAACCTCATACAAATATAAATTTGTCATCATTTATCTCTATTTTCTTCCTATTTATCCACTCTCATCCATTTCGATCTGGGCCTATTCCTAAAGCATTCAAACGTTTACTCAAACGGGTTCGATTCGATTCGCAGTGCCCGGCCTCGATTGTATGCTCAAACGATAATTAAACGTTAAATTCTAAAGATTCGACACTTCAAACATGTTCAAATCTAAGGTCTCACACTTTCAAACGTATTCAAACCCAAGAAAATTCTAGATACTGATTCACATACCCCACTCTAGACATTGCAGACTCAAGGTCTGGCTGCTTATAACCAGTTGGGCTAACGTGGCCACGCGCACCATTTTGTGGGTCCAATATTACAAATCAGATAGCATGGCGGGCCAGGGCGCTCTGTTTTTTAATACAAATTATATATATTTGGTAATGGTGATTTATATTAATATATTTATAAGCATTACATTTTTATTTTTTGGTAGATCTATATCAATTGTTGGTCATACACTTTGCAAAGTTCTATTTATCTTCTTAGTTTCGCAAATTAAACATGAAGGTTTATATTACTTGGCATCCCAATTATTGTTATGCTCCCATGGTGTTTGAATGTTTACTTCACATGTTCGCAATCATCCATACATCTTTGAACTCCTAGATTAAATTTAAACAACCATATACAGTACATATTTTGAAGTGACAACTGGCGTAAACATTTCTTGATGGGGAAAACATATCAGCTACTAATATATTGGCGTAAGTGCGACTGTTGTATTAATTGCATGCATACCGATATTAAGCCAGGCAGATCAGTTGCATTAATGGTACAGACGTGATATCGCTATTGATCTGCATTAATGATACGTAGACAAGGATATCGCTAAGACAGAGGCAAGCATCGAATCTGCATAACTCTAATTGTCTCCCTAAAAAATCCTTCAAAATTTAAATCCTGTACAAGTACCTGAGAGGCCGCTAGCCATGATTTATTTCACATTTTTATAAATGGAAATAATCTGCCTCTAAAACAGTATTATCAATGCTAGTAGCTCAATAAGTCAATAGTATGATAAATATACAAAGTCCAAAATAAGAGTCATGTTTGCGAATTGTGACAAGAACTTAACCTCAAGCATCAATAATGGCTGCAATTTATAATCAAATTTGGTAAATTAACAGATAGAAAGGTGTCTCCTTAAAATGATTAGTATATTGTTCGCGAGAATTACGGGGGAACATTGATACATATCCCCTCATGCTCAAGCACAAAAGACAGAGATACTAATAAGCAATAATATACTAGTACATGTTAATAAGCATTAGGCACACCAACACAACAACGTTTTTATTCGAAGTATTATTTAGATCTTCTATTTTTAATAGATGTAAATACTCAAAGGATCTTTATCTCACATACAAACATCTAAATGGTTTTTTGAAGAAATGGAAATTCATTAATCTTATCCCCGAATATAAATTTCCATGTGAATCATCACACTTATAAATATGGCAGCCAAAATAGTCATTTCACCAAAAATCTTTGGTTTTTCATTTTGTTTTTGGTGTGTATAGAACAGCTCAGTCGGAGGACATATCTGGTTTTAGAGGGAAATATTTGAATGTAAACTGATTTATCTTGACCAAAAACAAGAGCCAAAAGAATGGACCTGCACAAAATCAAACCATCAGCCCAGCGCATGACATGTGGCGCTTCTCACATGTTCTTGCTGCAACCTCCTTGGATGTTCGACACTTGGCATGAATTGAGTCACTTAGTTTATATTAATTTCCTCCAATTTTCAATTGAATTTTTAAAAATAATTTAAAATTAAAAAAATATATAGTTATTTCACATTTTTATCCTCGAGACTACTTTTCATTTTTTTGGACATCAAATTTGTTTCAAAATTTTCTCCATATTTTCTCCATTATTATTGCCCTTCAAGCCACTTTTTAATCTTATTTAACTATTAGATGAATCCTAATTATTTAAAATTTATACTTAATTATTAATATATAATTATCTATTAATTGAGTATAAATTAATTCGTTATTAAATCAACAATATGATAAATTAAATATTATGAAATATATGTGATTGATATAAAAAAAAGAGAAAATTAAATAGTTTTTGAGATATTTTTCTAATGTGGAGTGTTAAAAGACAACGAAAATATTTAATGATATGTTGAGAAAATAATTTAATGTGATTTGAGTATTATTGATATTAGAATAATAATAGATAGTCTTAAATCAAATACATATGATTACCCTTTTATGTCCAGGCACGTAGGCCAACTAGACATTAGCAGACCTAAATATGCCTTTGATTGATGTGTTTAATTAACGTATAACATCAAATTGTCCGATTATTGTCTGACAATACCAAATTGTTTATGAAAGAAAAAAGACAGGTCATCAGAAAATGCGGATATAACTATTTCTGGAAGGCAACCATATAGTGAATAGCTAGAGGTTTGTCATGACAATCATAAAATTTCAAATTTATTGTTCGACTAATTTTTCTTTGTACTCGAGATTATTGATAATTTTAGAATAACTTATAGTAAAATCCTGGATATTGTTTTGAGTCATAGAGCCAAGTCTTGATTTCGTCTATGTCTTCTACATTATTGGTTGACATGTTAGTGAAATATGACAATTCCTACAAAATCAGAAAACTAAATATTATAATAAAAATATCATGGTTGAAATGTTAGTGAAATATGACAATTCCTACAAAATCAGAAAACTAAGTATTATAATAAAAATGGTTTTTTCAGAATGTGCCCTTAAAACACGAGTTATTAAATGAAATGCACATATTAGCATTTTAAAATTCTTAAAAATTTGAGTTATTAATCAAGGTTAACTTTAATAAAATTTTATATTAGTTTTTATGATTAAATTTCTTATTTTAAGCCAACCAATCACCCACTAAATATTCACAAATTTTTATCATCTAGGTAAATATTTTTCATACGCCTTCACCATCTAGGCCAAACAAAAAATTTCCACTCATCTTCATTGCAAAGTAAGGAAGAGAATCACATCACTTCTAATCTTCTTTGACAAATTACATATCCAATTACTCCGTATTATTTTTGCTATGTCCGAGGAACAGAATCACATTATATTTGACTGAAATTCCTATATAAACCGATGTCAAATAAGGAGATATTTGGCTTAGTTCTATCTAGTAATAATGCAAAATAAATAGATATTAACTGGAATTCCTATGTAAACTGATGGTCTGATGCAAATTATTGGCTTAGTTCTATCTAGATGATGAGGAACAGAGGAAGATAATAAGAGATACAATCTTCAAAAATAGTTTGGGTAGATAATAAAGATTTGTAAATATTAGTAGGTGATTGATTGACTTAAAATAAGGAATATAATCATAAAACTAATATAAAATTTTATTGAAGTTAATCATAATTAATAACACAATTTTTTTGAAATTTTAAAATCGAAACATATGTATTTCATTCATTAACCCGCTTTTAAAAACACGTTCTAAAAAAACCATAATAAAAATATCAAATAGATAACCACATAAAACCGCTGATGAGGTAAATCTAGATCCACACTCATAGAAACAACAATTTTTACATCGATACAACAAGAAAACAGAACATTTCAGCCACAAGAAAATAAAATATCAAAACAAAAAGCTTCAAACTAGTGAGGGTGTCTAGCAGCAAACCTATTAACAAGTGCAAGAGCATTACTAGTAACTTGAGCAACATAAACAATCCTTCTTCTAACAGCAACCTTAACTTTCCCGAGCTCAAACCCCCCAGAAAACCCATCAAGACAAGTGTTTTCATCAGTCAAAGCAGCACTAACCCATGTCTCCACATTACTCATATGCCACATGAAATCTTGACCCGACCCACCACGCCTAACTCGGCTCATTTCCTTAATAGATTTTCTTATTTGGTCCATTGAATCGGACATAGTATCCATGCAATCTTTCACAGCTTGAGATGTTCTTGGTTTCATTCCTTTAGCTTTAGCTAGCTTATAAACGAACATGGTAGTTGATTTAGCCTTGGATAGGCTTACTTCTAAGGCAGCTTGAGCTAGTTGAAGTTCATTTTCTTGGATTTTGTTGGCATAAATAGAGAGGCAGTGTATGCATATGGCAGGGTATCTTGTAACTTTGCATGATGATTTGATGAAGTTTGTGTTTGAAGGTTGAGTAGACTCTGAAATGAAGGCTTGGTTTATGGAAATGAAGAGAACTAGAAGAAAGTGAAGGCAAAAGATCTTCATTTTTTTGTGGTGTTTAATTTGAGTGGTGGGAGTGAGAATGTGAGATAGTGGGGAACTGGGAATGTTTTTCACTGAAGAGTATTAAAATCTAACTTCTTTATATAGGCCAGAGGGCATGTGGAGGCTCTGTTCGTTGAGGGCAGTTAACACTATACACACATACTGCGTTTTTAGTGAAATAGCGAGATTTCACGGCTTTGTGGAAACTTCACAATTCTTATCTTTACTGAGAATAGGAAGGGAGCGAAATAGTCGTTCGCGCAGCAGTATTTGGGTGTGTGTATAACAGCTTAGGTGTTGGTAGAAATTTGTATAATATGGTTACTATAAATGAGTCATCAATTTGTTTAATTTGTTGGATAAACGAACTATAATCAAATGCAAATTTTTATTGATAAGTTGACATTAGACATGCTAATTTTTACGGAGTCCGTAGAATATATTGTATATTTGGCAATAACTTGTAACATGTAAAATGATATATTTAATATCCATGGCTGGACATGTAATTTAGAAAAAAAAATAATACTTGAATAATTATAAAATATTTATAATTTTGACATATAAACGTTACCAAATTGAGTTTGGAGCCATGGAATGCTTAGACTATCTGATGATTTAAATATTTAACACTTTTTGTTTTAAATGACAGCGTCGTCTTCTGACTTAGTAATAATTGTGTAGATTCAAGATTTCCTTCTCTGATTGTTTTGTTTTAATAAAATTCAACACCCTTACCCGTCAGCTTTTATCTACTTATTAGCATTCTTATCTTTTTATTTTTATGATTAAATAATTATCAAAATTATCGTTTATAATTAAATAAGAATAATTAGCATAAATAAATTATTTTTTGATATTTTGAAAACAAAATTTTTACAATTTTATTTAAATAATTTTTTATCTCATATTCCTAATTAATTTTTTGTAAATAAATAAACACAATAATTGAAATACAAATAAACACAAAAATTGAAAATAATAACTATTAAAACAAGAAAAATTTTACAAACAATGGAAATGTAAATATGATAAGCAAACACGCGGTACAACTAATGAAATAAAATACACAACAAGACTCTTAAACTCTTAAAACACCACCAAATAAGACTCTTTAAAAATATTTTAATACTTGAAACATTAGAGCTTTATGCATATGTGTTTGGCCCAAATCCTGCTATGAATTACGTGAGTACATTTATCCATAATTCGGTGGTCCGTTTGGGATTTTCTTTCGCATTGCTAACTTCGTTAGCGCGGCTAACGTTAAAGTACAGCGTTGGGTTGAAAATCACGGGGAAGTGCATTTGCTCGATATTTAAAAATATTTTATTCAGCGGCATATAAAATTATATAAGGAGGTGGTTGAGAGGAATGTGCATCGTCGATGCATAACATGAATGATAATTTCACCTGCGAAGGCATATTAGGTGGCAAATTCGGTGAAAGCCCGAAATTTGGGATATTTTGAGGACGTGGTTGGTTTGAAGATTGATTATCAAATTGATAATTATTGAGATTTTGATAGTTAAAAGGATAATTATTCGAATTTTGAGTATTGAAATGATTATTATTAGGATCCATTTTACTAAAAATATATTGAAAGATTAAAAACAAGAGTTTAGTAAAGGATAATATAATAGTATAGTGAAAAAGGATGATTTTTTATATCAAATTGAATGGGAGAAGTCTCTATTTATAGAGAAAAAATGAATTTTGGTTAAAAAATTAAAAATAATATTTATATCACGTAATTAAACCGAAATAATTGGGATGAGATAAGAAATCAAAAATCGCTTCATATAACTCCGCAATCCAAATCCAATTACGGGTTCAGCGACATGTCGAATTAAATGTCGACCGCGCCGGCGCTCCACCAGGCTTGACTGCGCCTCCACCGATTGAGATTCAACATGTGGTACAATTTTTCAGCTCATTTAATCCACTTCAGCAAATTGTTGAATTTTTTTTCAACAAGTCCATTGTAAATGGTCTTACGCGCTATCGAATGCTATCGAAACAAAGCTCAAAGTACCCCAATTGCCTTGTAAATTGGAAGTATTTGATTAGTGTCATGCAAGATTGTTGGTAATAGATTAGAGGATCTGACTTTCATCGGAACATATTTCATTTCATAATGCGACTCCTTATGATTTTTCTATTGGATTTTCCGTAACAACTCTCTCTGTGACACCATGAAAATTAATTAAGTACATTAGATCTTTCATCTAAACTACATTAGATCTTTGCATTTGCATAAAAGTTTTTCCCTTTGCGGTTTGTGTTAGAACAACTAATCATCCATGCACTTTCAAATTTTCCTATCTTATAGCGATTCTTGGCTTATATCTCTGATAATCACTCCACCTCATTTTTTTCACACTATCTGATCCAAAATCTCAAATATGTCAAGAGTGTCATCTAGTCGTGAAACAATGACATAATTGAAAACATATTCATCCAAATTAAGCAGATCCAAAAAAGACTAATCACTGCTCAAAACAGACCATCCAATTCATCAAATATTACTGTTGATACTAATCTTCGAAATCAACTTGATCTCTTACTTAAATCTGAAGAGGAATATTGGCGATAAAGATCTAGTTGTGTCGGAAGGAGGCGAAAAAGTAATTTTTATAATCAAATGTCTGGCAGAGATTAATATAATCATTGAGCTCCGGGGGCCTCGAAATCTAAATCAGCCCGAACAAGACATCGGGGAGATACAAAATTCTTTGTAGACTTTATTCAACCATGTGTCCTAATAATCGGGACTTCGGTTTTGAATCCACAATCATATCCATCAGCCATCCCGACAAAGGACACACTCTTCCTCTTGATCATCTACCTCTACTCTTTAAACAGGATGATAGATCGTATCGGAAAAGGGTTATTAAGATTTATGTCGATATTTCTAACTCTTGAAGTGCCCCGTTAAAAAGGGTTGAAAGCAACATTGAAGGATACCATAACACCAAACTCGACAATGGCGACTCGATGATGTGAATCTTTCTGCCATTTTTCTCCCCAGTTCCGGATTGCGGGCTCATTTCACTACACTCCTCACTACTTAAAGATCTTAGTTTTTCATTTGATTTATATTCTTAGTAGTTTATTTTCACAAATATAGTATAGAAATTATCGCGAAACTCAAATAATCGTAAGATTGGGGAGTGTCTTCGATAAAAGCGAAAAACTGCGAGATGCTTTGGTTCTCGTAGTGTTGGTTGATTTTTAATTTAAAATACGTTGTTATCGATGCTTTTTAATTCGATTACCCGTGTAATTTTCTTCGTATAATAATGAAATGCATCACTACCACAGACAAGTTTCTTTTACTTAAGATAATGAATTATCTATTAAAAAAAAGAATGGAAAATAAATAAGTAGATCAAAACCCCAGTTTGTTGAGAATTTACAAAATAATACAATTACAAAGTTATATATATATATATATTTTAAAATTTGATCAGAACATCTGAACTACAGGAAAGCATTTGAATAAGTAACAACATTCAGCGCTTTGAATAAACAGGTGATTTTTCTTGGCGCAGGCTTTTTGAAAATATTTTTTTTTATACAGCTCTCTTTTGCGTATAAGCGTAAAGGGTAAAACATTAAACTTTTATAGTATTAGGCTTTTTATGAATATTTGAATAACCTATTAGGCTTTTTATGGATCGTATTTAGATAGCAAATACTTAATTGATTAATTTTTAATAATTAATTTTAATTAATTAAGGTAAATATAAATGCTTCGGCTTCTGCATCCTCTGCGCTTGAACCGTAACCCCTCCCCACCCTCCATCATTTCCACCTGAAAATCCCCTCCTTAATTTAATGTTAAATAACCTCGTAACCCCCCTCTCCACTAACTTGACCACTTAAGGATCTGCGTGATTGAACAAAAGCAATTTACAGGAGTGGAAAACCAAAGTAAATTGATGATATAAATTATACAATTTCCATCGGAGTTCTAAATAATGCATATCTGAACCCCCCAGACATGGTTTAATCATATTTTTTTTTTTCATTTCACAAACTTAACAGAAGCAAAGTTTCACTTTCATGATAAGGTCATGAGTCATCACTACTCATCAGTAAAGGATATCGTCTGTCTTGACCAGCATCAAATGATTTTACTCCTCCATTCTAAAATAATTTCGATGCAAAGATACGGGGTTAAAAAGCATCAATATTTTAATTGCTATACACATGAAAATTATAAAAGTTAATATTTAATCTATATTGAAAAACGAATCTATGAATCACCAAATCGCATATTATTTTTTATCATTTAATAAGAATGCGTAATTGAAATTTATAAAATTTATTTTTGAAATAGTGAAAATGGAGCAATGCTTTTTGGGATAAAGAGAGTAATAAAAAAAAGTGTAGTTATCACAAAATTAATTCCTCAACCTCAATTAAGTAAACTACTGCTGGCATCTTTCACAATTCCAACATGAAAACAAGAAGAACTAGCTTTTAGTGGACCAACCGAGCAAATCAAGCGGAAGTTATTGGAGTCGTGAACGGCATGAATAAAACTGACAGGAAAGGCTAGTCAATTCTGAGGATATGCATTCATGCAGAAATCTAAAAGAAAAAGAAAGAAAGCTAGGGAAAGGCGGCCATTCATTTAATCCAATATAAATGTTATAATCAGCCAATCAGGGTAGATCTAGTCCATTGAAAATATTGATTTAAATATACATTAAATTTTTTTAGGTGATTTTTATACAATTAGTAAATTATTCAAACGTTTAGTATATTATAATTCGATTATAATAAACTACCATAAATAAATTTAGAATAGCTAAGGTGCTAATAACGTGGAGTATTTACCAACTAATCTATCTATATTTTTTATGATTCAGTTTGAACCACCTCGAACATAGTCAGGTTTGTATCTGGTTATAATCATATTTGGTCTTGTATAAATTCTCTTTTCCCAATCGATAAGATATCCTTAATATAATAGCTTGATTAATAAAATATTTAAGCAGCCACTTATTCCTGTCATGTAAAGGATACATTATGTCGATGGGGCAGATGCTCAAAGCCAGTTGCATGTTGCCCCTCAATACTCAATGCGCCAACCAAATCTCTTGGCGACATTATTCTTAGACCTCCTTATGAATTGGAATTTTGCATCCATATTCTTTCTCCATTGAAGTACATCCCACACAAGCACGTCAATTTCAACGGGAATAGGGACTTCCCCCCTCAAAGCTTGAACTAAAACCTTGGAGTTACTCTCGATCACTACCCGGTTCCACTTGTTCTCTTTTGCAAATGACATTCCTTCCCGGAAAGCCATTGCTTCTGCTACCAATGAGCTTGCCACTTGCTGCATTCCCTAATCGACCCACCATACCTATCGAGCAATGCCCATTGTTCTTCTCCCAGCTTGCATCGCAGTTAAGCTTAATCCAATCTTGAGTAGGAGCTTTCCATCTCAAGGAATCCGCTACTGATCTGCTCTGTCCTACCGCCCCTACACTGTCCGAAGTAAGGCGAGTGAAGTTTGTTGTTTTGTAGTCTTGAGCCAGGCGTATCCCCCCTGAAATGCAATCCATCCAAGGTTGTTGATGTTCCCCAAAAACAATATTGTTGTGATATTTCCATAGATTCCAGAGGACGCAGCCTACTTGTTGAAAAATTTCCTCCTTCCTATGGGCCACCAAGTCTTGATGCTAGTTGAGTCCACCAATCTTTGAAACTTACCCACAGACCATTACCTGTTAACAATTGCCACGGAGAGCAAAACCAGAATCTCCTAGAAAACAGACGACTAATCAAAGTATGTAAAAATAGTTTCAGGCATGGAATTACACAAAACACAACATTCCTCGCCCTTCATCCCCCTTTTCATAAGATTATCTCTCGTTGGTAATGCATTATCAAGGCATTTCCAAAGAAAAAGTTTAACTCTCGGAGGCATTTTAAGACTCCAAAGTTCCTTCCACCACGACCCAACCGACCCTCCCCTACTCGACTCGCCACGATAGTTACCATGAAGGTCACCATTTTTTCTCATATCTCGTGCCGTAAGATACCAGGAACTAGTATAATACTCCCCACTTCGTGAATGGTTCCAAATCACTCGATCCCGGATGTTATGCTTACTAAGTGGAATAGATAGGACACGGTTCATCTCTTCCCCCTCCATAAGCCTCGATACCTCCCCACTATCCACACTTTTACTCTAATAAGTTAGGATACCCATAGGTCCATCCCCTCTGAATTCGGCCATGTAAAAGTCCGTCTACCGGTATCCTGGTCCTTCGTATATGTCAATACTCTTTTGCCATCTCACCACTCATAATCCCTACTCCCTTCTTAATACCTTGTTGCCTATATCAAACCGCCACCCAAAAGATTAGACCCCACGCTTCACGTTAAGAAAAGATGCGTGCGAAATCTTGCCAAGTCCCGAACCTCGTGAAATCCCCGAGTGGGACTTAGGTCGGGACCAACCCTAAATCCGACATATGCCCGATCTCCCTTTTAAAAATGAAATTGGCTTCATAGCATATGATCTCCCGGCTTGAAGGCTACTTCGGATCGCGCATCTTTAAGCACCATATGCGGCCCTCCACGAGTTCATCATGCGAACTCCAGCTTTGAAGGCGATCGCTTGATGCATACGTCTCGAAACGTCACTGCAAATATGGCAAACGACTCACAGAAGAGAGAATCTAGAATAGCCATTGTTACCTGCGTCGTTGGACTTTCATAATTCGGACAATTGCAATGCTAAGTAACTTAGCATCTTGATCTTCCAACTTTAGACACGCTTGCAGTCTCCAAGTTTGATTAATTATTGATAATTCTACTCTTCTGCGGCCGTTCGCGTCGGCGAGCACTTGTCCCAATTCATTGACCTCGATGTTTGATCGAGCGTCCTTGATAGTTAACGGATAATGAGGAGGTTGGGGAATGCATATTTGCGACTTTGAAACAAAGGCTGCTTCCGGATGATTCCATGCAGCCTTGAATCCAGGATTCATAATTCCCAGCAGTTACTTGACCTCGAACTTCATCGCCCCAAACGAATTATTACGTTACACCCGGTTGGGGTACCTTCCGACCTTGATACAACCGTTTGCACGACTCTCGAGGCTTCCGAGAACTTTCGTAGCGTCGAAATAGAATTTCATGCGGCGACAATTCTTTGTCTTATTAGAAACTCATGTAAGGCATAAACAAGCTTTTCGCAGGATCACTTCTTGACCTCTTACGAAGGCAGGTAGGCCAAAGTATAAATCTGCGACTTTTCTTGCTTTTTACTATTACGTTGCTCCCGAGCGACCTTCCGATTACCGTCTTGAAAGTGGATTCGATAACCCATCCTTAATCCGGTATTCATACGAAATTAAGCTGTACTTTCAATTTGAACCTTGCTTTCCCCTTTTAGTCGGTTTCGAGAAAAACTGATTTGACAATATGATTCGCGTCTCCGTCCTCTTACATCCAATTTGTTCACATTGACAAGATGAGCAGGTCATATTCAAAAACATAATTCACCGTTACATCCTTGTCGTGCGTAGTATCAGAAGGCTGCAAGTCTAGCATATACAAGAATCGGCAGGCGTTCATAGATAAAACAAGTGTTAGAATAATCAGCTCGTACAAGCATGAACATCGCTTAGTTAACTGCGGTGCCTCTTCGGCTTGACCGACTTTACCTTATTGGCGCTAAAATCAATTACTTCTCCTACCTGCTGTGATCTCAGTATTTCCAAAGCCACTTGTCTCTAGTTCTTCGTTTCAAGCTTTAGACTCAAAATTGAAATATATGTACATTATTATATTAAGATAAGTTGGATAAAGGTATACCTTGTAAGAAGATAAGGATTATAAGGTACAACCCACTGGTTGTTAAGATGTGCATTCGGACTTATTTGTTTTATTTGTCCTGCCTTTGTATGTCGGATAACCACCAACGAGTAGTTTGCTCAGAAAACTCTCGAGGATAATGATACTTGAAATTGCCATCAATCATACATGAATTGTTCTTGTTCTTTTCCCCTGAGGTCAGTCGTCATGTGTTTCTTCTATTTCAGTATAATTACGGATGGTTGGTTTAAATGCAGATTTCGAACCCAATATTTATCAATTGATCAGTGTCTTAAGCTTATATCCAGACTTCAATGTGAGAGCATGTGCATGGTAGTCTCTTTTATGGAACTCAATTACATGTACATGAGCGGCCACCTCTCCAAAAATTCCTTTTCTAAATAATTGATCTTTTAAGTCCTGTAATTTGGCTCGAAATACTCTAGTAGTTAGATCTGGTCGATCTTGTGGATCTTGTCCTTCTAGAAGTTGCTCTTGAATTTCTAACCATTCTGGTTACATGTCATGGTGATGAACAAGTCGGGTTTTCCAAAGCATTGTACCAAGGACATTAACGTCTATGACTGCACCTGCGACGCACCGCCTCTCATGAAGAATAATTTGATTCCACTTGCGCCTTCTCCTTTAACGATATTTGTCAACTATTCCTTGGTACCTGGTGCCAGTTCTCCATATCTCATCTTGTCTCCTTCTATAAAAGTTCAATCTAGTTGATTCGACTTTCATGTATTGGTCCACTGTGTATTGATGAAATAATCTTCCAGCACAAAGCAACGATGATTGTCGTACTGGTCTTATTTGAAATTTGTATGTAGCAGCAATATTCTGGACTTGGAAACATTTGTTGTTGACATGATAAGCATAGAACTAGTTTAAATTATAATTTAGTAGTTTTCGATACAAGTGTAGACCTGATAAGCATAGATGAGCGTCTATTTGATATGCCCGTATCCGTCTGGTATAAGAGGATGTCTGTCAATGTGTATGTAAGTAAATTTTTTATTAATGTCAATTATATAAGTTTATTTTTAACTTTTAAGTAATGCATGCAATTTGTTAAATTAAATTTCTGTCGTATATTAATTAGTTGTATAGAATAATTATGATCCATTTTTTAAGGATTTTTTAAATTGTATTATCTTAAAATGATACATTTTGATAATATGTATCGTTTTTTAATAAATTTAATACGTATGATTAATTAAAATAAATAAATCATGTCGTTAACGAGCCGAGTATGTGTTTTCAATCAAACTCGAGGAAAACTTACATTGATACTGATGGGCAATATGAGCCATTAATGGCACTCGAGGCCAAGTAGGATTGGTGGATCCGACCAGTTAAATACGTCCAAGTTCTAAATAAATAGAGTTTCCTCAGGCCTCAACGTATTTTTGCCCAAAACAAACATGCGTAACATTTGTCTTTTTGTGATTCTTGTCCCAAAACTTGACACGGTAGGATGTTACGATATCGCAATTGAATAGTGTTTTTAATGGCAAATAGTATTTTTCACGCCGGCGTAATTTACGTAAGCGCTCAGCGACTACTGAATAAATTGGCGAAATAGTCGTTCAGCATAACATTCTTATTTTTGGTATGTGTATAGCAGTCAACTATCTAGAGCCACATAAACACTAATTTTGGAAATAATAAGAAAGTAGAGATGTCGATGATTCTATGAAACCCCGTAATAATATTGATATTGTCGACATGCTTGAATTTTAATTGAGCACAATCATGATGTAAAGGTTAAAATAATCCATCCACAATATATATTGAATTCCATTACGGATTGATAATTGTGGTCCTATATTCCGCCCTTTAAATATCGACCTCTCCCTTTGATCTTTTTCTTCCTCGTCGTTCCTCCATATATAAACCAATATTATTCGTCGTTAGTATATTTCTTGACAAAATTAAATTAAACGCTTTCATCACAATTATGTCGTTTATCCAAGGTTGCCAAAATGCCAAAGATTGAGGTAGGTCCAGTTTCGAATTCCGACTCACAACAATTTTTCTTTGATTCTTTGGAGCTTTGCACATTGATTTAATAAATCTCACCTCTATAAATATCTACTGTGAGTAACTAATTTACTATTAAATAAGTTTTTTTTTTATGCTTTGTCGTTTTTAAACAAAAAAAAAAATTGTTTTTTTATAATTCTTATTATTAATGACAAATAAATACTTGGTTTTTCGTTTTGATATAATTTTTTATTAATTTTCTGAAATAAAGCAAGCCGTAGATGATATTATTTGATTGATTGTCGTTAAATTTTGATACAGTTTTTTGACTATTTTTCTAACTTTCTTTATTGTATTAATGCTTGAGAAGTCTTTAGCTTCTATTAAAAAAAAGCGGAGGTAATTACACACATTTTTTCTTTAAATAACATTTAAAATATATAGTCTCTTCTTGTGTAATACCGGGGATGGATGATGTGATAATTTTGATATGATTTGATTGATCTTCTTTAAATGCAATAGAGATCGTCTTAACTTGGGAAGTCGACTCATAAGGACTTAAATGTTAAGCGTGCCCCACGTCTTGAGAGTTTGTCATTTGAGGTGGTGAGAATGAAATGTGATGGAATGACTCATGGTTGTTTGTGAGTGCAGTCATCGAAGTCGTCTAATAATGTACGAGACTGAGCACATTGTTTAGGGATGGGCGTTACATTCTATGACCTCAAAATTAAGTCTAATTCATTGGAAAATAGTAGTAATAATAGTAAAAAGCTTGATCATTCATTTAAATTATTACTACTAAGGAGACGTGCGATCACAGATATCACGGTGGTTTACGAAATATTTGATACGTTTTTATGTTTTAATTCAATCATTTTAAAATTGTTAAAAAACTTATCCTTCAAAATTTTTTTAATTAATATTTTTATTTAACTGAAGAATCGCTTTTATTCTAAATATCTCTTTAAATATAGATGAAAAATGCGACAAAATATGATGATTAAATATTTTTAAAAAATCTCGTTAAGCGTCGATTTATAGCGACCGGGTTACTAGATAATATTTATTTTGTTTTTAGTATATTTTATTTTAAATATAATTTTATTAGTAATATTACTTAAATTAATATATATTATTATTAATATATATTATTATTAATACATATTTACAAAAATAAGTTTTATAAAACTTTAAATAATATATATGTCAATCGGTATGTAATATTTTTAGTAAATATTAATTATATAATATTAACATCCATTACATTATTTGAATAATAATCAATTAAATATAATTATATTTAGCGAAATGATATTCGAGAAGATGATATCTTTAATTTAAACGTCTCGGTCTTTTTCTCCAACTAAGAAAAGAAAAAGATTTTTTACATGACCATTAATTATATTAACGTATTTAGACCTGTTCTTCCCAAACCTACTTGCTTGAGACCACGTTATCTAAAATGATAATAATGAAATGATTTGGTATTCAACATGTTTCAACTTTATGATTTTGTTACATGAAGTTGAAGAGAATGAAGAAAATTTCTTGGCGTGGTATGTCAAGCAGTTTGGGATATTCATTGATTGATTTTGTCACAGTAGACGTTGAAAATAATTTATTGGGAATCACATCTTCGTATATGAAGCTTTTATAAATCGTTTGTGTGTTTAAGCGGAAGCTAAAATTACTAATAGTTAACATCTATTCTTAGTTCAAATTGACAATTAATAATAATAATAATAATACTTGACAACAATAATTCTAAAAATATGTAAAGATATGCCTTACATATTAATTTTTCATTTGTAAATTGAGTCAAATATTCACGAATGTATTATTTATAATAAATATCTGAATGTCTTGACATTGTAATCATGATTGAAAAGAAAGATATATATCGGCCCATATCGGAATTGAGATGTCGATAGAGGCTTATAAATATTCTTTTCAACAATTTTGATGTCATACCACTTCTAAATATGTTAGGCAGGAGTGATAATCAATATAAATTGCCATCAAATTATTTAATTTTATCACAGAGTTAAATTGATATAGTTTAAAAGTATAATTTAAATTTTTGGCCGAATCTCAAATATATAAAATTCATATAATATTAGGGAGTTAAATAATAATAATAATAATAATTCTACACGAGCATATGATTATTTAACTAATACATATTATAATACTAATAACAATAGTTCTACATAATAATAATAATTACACTTTCATATGATTATTTATCTCCTATTATAATAATAATAATAACAATAGAGTCTATAAAATATATTATTATTTAATAGTAGTTAATTTATATTAGAAGCTTCGTGAGTTATCGATTAAGACGTGAAATTATTAATTCAAAAATAATATTTTTTAATACGCTTTTACTCCCTAAAATTTCTAATAGATTGCTCACTTTTGATTTTTTTACTTTTTCATAGTTGAACTTTGACCATAGATATTTTTGTTTGTGTTTTATAAGATTTCATGAAAAATATATGAATAAAAAATAATTCTTTCCATTCATATATTTTTCATCAAATATTATACAATACAAACAAAAATATTTATATTCAAAGTTCAATTATTGAAAAGTTAAAAAGTCAAAAGTGGACAATCTTTTAAGAACGGGGAGTATATTTTTAGAAAGAATGATAATTTAGTATTTAATAGTGTGAAAAATGAATAAGCATAGCCGCTATTCGTACTTTTATACTCCATCGGTTTAAAGAGATAGATGATTGTTTAGATGAAGAATGTTTTATTAAGTTTTGGAAAAATTACATTGAGATTGTAAAAAGTTACATTGAAAATATAAAAAGTTATATTGGAATTGTAAAAAGATATATTAAAAATGTAAATAATCAACTATTGTAAAAAATTAAATTTTTTCTAGATGATCATGTATTTTGAAATGTGGGGAGTATATGTTAGTGATTTGCATTGTTAATAAAAATAGGAAATGGAAACGGTCTTGAATATGGTCCCTTACATTTTTGACATGTAACAAATTTTGCAGGGACTAAGAAAGATGAAAATTTTAAATTGAATTATTTTCTTGTCAGTTTTCTTTTACTTCTTATGACAAAGAAGTAAAATAAACTTCGAGTATTACGAATTTTTCTATATATAGTTTGGGCACTTTGAACTCAAGATATAGCTACACAAAATAAATAATCTCCTCAAATAAAGTTTATATTCTACATACTTCAGTTTTATCTTCTTGCAACAACACAATAATGCTTAATCTCATCACCATATTGATTATAATAGTATCATCCCTTTTACTCATCTCGAAATAGAGATTGAACAAAGAAGCAGCACTTCCACCTGGTCCTCGAGGCCTACCAATTATCGGCTACTTACCATTCCTTACCACAAATTTCCATGATGATCTCACAAATCTGGCTAAAAAATTCGGTCCAATATACAAACTCTGGCTAGGGAATAAATTATGTGTCGTAGTAAATTCATCAACATTAGCTAAACAATTAGTACGCGACCATGACAAAATCATGGCCAACCGCGATGTTTCAATCGCGGCCAAAGCTGGTACATATGGTGCTTTGGACATTGCAATGTCACCTTACGGCTCATACTGGCGTAACATGAGGAAATTATTTGTCCGAGACATGTTGAGTAACAAGAATCTTGAAGCAAGTTCTAATCTTCGAAAATCTCAAGTTAAGAAAGCCATCAAATATGTTTATCAGAAGATTGGTACCAAAATTGACGTTGGTGCACTTGGGTTTAAGACAGAAATGAATTTTGTGATGACTATGTTATGGGGGGGAACACTTGGTGAAGAAACTCAGGAAAAATTTGCGTCAGAGTTGAGGTTATTGACAGGGGATTATATGTATTATTTTGCAAAGCCTAATGTTTCTGATTTTTTTCCAATTCTAGCTAGGTTTGATGTACAAGGAGTGGAGAAGAAAATGCAAAGTATTGCAAGACGAATTGACGAGTTTTTAAATCTTGTAATTGAGGAACGTATGAAGATGCCTGATAATAATCAAAGAGGGGATGGGAAAAAGGACTTCCTTCAAATTCTCTTTGAGTTAAGGAAGCACAATGATTTTGGCCTAGCAATCGACGACACTCAAATCAAGGCCATACTTTTGGTGAGCTTTACAAGTAGGATTTTATTTCATATATCGCTTGAACTATTATCAATGTCACATTGCCAATTTGGTTCCAGTCTCACTCCCAGATAATTACATTGTTGTTGATTAGTTACCGAAAGTCAAATTAGCTATTTTCATAAAGTTACAACTTTTAATTGTATCATCTTGTAGGATATTGTCATTGGAGGGACTGATACAACTGCAACCTCTTTCGAGTGGGTGATGACAGAGCTTCTAGCTCATCCTGAGTCCATGGAAAAGGTGAAGCAAGAGCTGGAAAATGTAGTTGGAACAAATATCGAAGTTGAAGAAGTCCATCTTCCAAGATTAATGTGCCTAGACGCTGTTATAAAGGAAACACTCAGGCTTCATCCCCCATTACCTATTCTACTCCCAAAATACCCAAGCCAATCATCAATTGTAGGTGGGTATATGATACCAAAGGAGACTAAAGTCTTCCTTAATGTTCGAGCATTGCACAGAGATCCTCAATATTGGGACAAACCATCACATTTTATTCCTGAGAGGTTCTTGATGAATGATGACAATTCCAAATATGATTTTGATGGACATAATTTTCAATTTCTTCCATTTGGTTCTGGAAGGAGGATTTGTCCTGGAATACCATTAGCAGAGAGGATGCTCAAGTATGTACTCGCAGCAATGTTGCATGCATTTGAATGGAGGATACCAGAAGGGGAGGAGATTAATTTTTCAGAGAATTTTGGACTAGTTGTCAAGAAAAGCAAGCCTTTGTTGGCTATTCCTTCTCCCAGGTTGCTACGTAACTTGGAATTGTATGAGTAAATTAATTATAGCGGTTCTGGTTTATTAATGATACGGTTTGTGTGTTCGTTTTAATTTTGTTTATGTCCGTTTAAATGTAAAAAGTAGTGCATTATTCTTTAAATATCTGAATTCCCAGATGGTCTGATTAAAAAATTCAAAAAAAGTGTACCCAAATTATTATATGCCGCGATTAGAATGTCTGCAAAATTAGATTGAACAAATTAGTACGGGTTACTTAAAAGTAGTTACTTAAAGTAAAATCAATCTTTATATAATTGGCGTTAATGAATTATTTTTTAGAAAAAATGAATGCGTATTAAGCCAAAATATGCAAAAGAGAAGAAAATATTTTATAAAATGGTATAATTTTGTATTTTTGATCATTAATGAACAAAATGCTTAATAAATAGTAATTTTCACCACAAGTTGGTACTTATATTATTGGATGTGAAATTAATCATTGCTGGCATAATATATAGAGTATCTTATCCACAATATTATAAAAGAGAAACGAAGATAAATATTGTGTTTAAAAAAATAACTGAAAAGAAATACCGAGGTTCAAATCAATTGAAGATGAATACCGAGTTTGAAATTAAAATACAATAAATGAAGATTAATGCTTAAATGTAAAAAAGATGGAATCACGACCTCTTCAATTTGCTCATTTTTCTCATGCTATCTTTTTTATTTTCATGATATCTAATAATTTTTGTTCCATCATAAATTAGATCTGCCAGCCACGTTAATATATTGACTTCTACTACTTGCTTGTAGGTTGACCTTTTGGGCGTCCTCTTTTTATTCTTTAGCCGACGAGTCTTTCTTTTTGCGTCTTTCTTTTTTGACTTTACATCCACCGTGGTTTTTATGTTGTTGTCATCTATTGGATATTCTTTTGTTAATAGTTCCGCAGCTTCAGTTATTTTTGAGAAGCTGTTTCCTTTAACATTGTTTTTATCTAATTTGAAGAGAAACTTGTATTATTTCTAAACAGACTTTCCAAGTTGTTCATACTTTTGTGAATTGATTGGATCTTGAAAATATGGAGAATTGTGTTATAATTTGAAACATAAGCATTAATCAATCCACTATACTTAAAATGTTTATGAATACCTTTTCAAAACAATAGATATACTCTTTTCGGTGAACATCCATTAAGCGCATCGACCACTTCTCCAAATAGTGCCACATTTGTTGTGTGACTTTCAGAGATAACATTTAAATTGAGGTGGAATCTGATAATCAATAATCAAGTTAGCTTTGTTATAGAAGTGCAATTTCTATATAGAAAATAGATTATCTCTAACTATGTTCAAATACTCTGTATTAGAATGTTGCCTATGAAAACAGGCAATTATAAAGCTAATTTTTCCACCAATGTAAATATTGATAGCTTTGAATTCTAAACCACTAACGTTGTTTATAATATATCTACTAAATTCCAATTAGTGAAAGTATGAAGCATTACTTAATTCGTCAACCTCGGCAAATGAAGCAGTCGTAATTTCGATCACATGATTGTCTAGTATCTGATACAGGAAGTTATTAGAATAAATTCCAATTAGCAAAATATATTTTCTTTGAATGATGCTTTTATGGATAAGGAATATGAGGGTGGAAATTACTAAATGAGGATGGATTGATAAGTGCTCACTATTGTTAAACTAACAAAAAAAGTTTACTACTTCCTACTTTATTTCATCCCAAAAATATTAACCAATTTGATTTTTCAATATTGATAAACTTTTAGATTTTTATTGATAAACTTATCTTTGATTAATGTGATAAAATATTTTAATAAAGTTATTAAATTATATAATTTTGATTTGGTAAGTAGTATTACCTAGTACCTCTGTAGGGAAGCTAATTGGAAAAATCGAAAAATATGCATACGAAAATTACAATGAGCTTGATTACAAGCGAAAACAAAAAAAATTGATCGTGGTAGCGCGAAGCGATGTATCGCGAAAACAAAGCGAAATGAGAGAATGGGTGCTCGGATTTCTTAAGGATTCAAATTAGATTTCAAGTTTGAAATGTGGGCTCATGTGACCTATTTTCGGGCTGCATTAGGTGTCCTTGGTCATATGCCACCCTTTGCAGGCACTGCAATTTCCCACAGTTTGCACCCCCTGCTTGGAAGCTGGCATTAGAGAGTTTGCATAAGTAGTCAATCAGCATTCTTAAAATTTGCTGGGAGCGCTTAACTATATTGTCGGCTCTCACATGTTTTCTCGTCCGTGTAGTGCAAGCGTGATTTTTCCAAGCATGATTTGATGCATGCTGCGCCAAGCTCATTGACACACAAATGAGGAAAGAAAATTTTGGATTAGCAGCCATTTCCAATATTCAGCTTTATCCAACACCTCCGATATGTTTATATCACTACAATTTGAACATTCTATCCCGACTAATGTTCTTGTGACTCGTGTGCATCTGCTTAGCCTTATACCACGGCTTGGATTGATTATTAATTTTTTTTATCCGAGCTTGGAAGCAGTAGTATTTGCCCTATATTTTTATGTTACTATTAATAATAATGTAATTGAACTTTTAAACATATATATATAAGAGTATGGGGCAATATATTTATAGAGCAATTCAATTTGTTCACATTTATAGGCAATTCAATTTGTTCACATTTATGAGCAATTCATTTTTTCAATGATTTCGTGTAGGTTCACCACTTGAGTTGTTTTCATTTTATCCATCATGGCTAAGTCCGAGGTTTGCTCCTTTTTGTACCGGATTATGATACCTACAAAATTAAAACTTTAAAATTATATAAGCTAACAAAAGTATTTACTAATATATACATATATAATGTTAAATATGATAATTACATACCATTTAAGCATGTTTGATGCTTTTTTGATAGTTGGGTTTACTTCTATAATAGACGCTTCTGTTGTTTGAAGTTGTAATTCATCTGTAGAATTGTCAATTTGTAAATATTCGTTCTATTCAGAAAATTATTGCTTTGGAAGTATATGATGCACAAACACATATATGGATGATGGTGAAAACCTTTCCCGTTAACACTTTGGAGTCATCGTATTGACAATTCTACTTATTAATTTGTTAGTGAGCTTTATGTATTGGATGGACCACTTCTGGTGGGAAGTAGTTAACAATTCATGAAATAATGCAATTATAAGAAATGTAATTTTCCTAAAATGATGTCAATCTGTTGGTATCACCTTCTTACCATTTGTTATCAATTCAGCTCTTCTCTGATGGAGTCTTTAGAATCCAATGAACCAAATTTTCAAATATTGTGTTACTTTTGAATTTATTGACCTTTATTTTAGAAGCAGCTATTAGCATCGTTTCTGTCATGTTTTCAAGGTAAGTTCCTTCATTTGTGGCATAGTCGCCCCAGAGAATCATTGTCATCATTTTCAATCTGCAACCAAAGTAAGAAAAATAAATTTAATTTGTTATAACTTCGTTTAATAACATTCATAGGATGAACTAATTAATAGTGACTACTTACTTATCATCAATAATAGTGATTTCTCTTTTCTCGATTCGTGCTCCGCTTTTTGCATGTATTGTATACCATTTCTTCATATTTGTGACAAATCCCAATATATCTACAATTTCATATATTTTAGTCGTCATGTATGAGTTTTTATTCATCATAACTATATATACTTACCGATTGGATCAATTGTCTCTTCAATGGTTTCTTCAAATTTTTTGAAGTTAGCCAGATCATATTTGGAACTGAATACCATCTTTGATTTCAGTTACCAATGTCTTTTTATTTAGCCATAGTTCTACCGAGAAAGTTAACAAAAGTCGTATTCAATTTTTACTTTTTGAATTCTTCCATTTGAAAGTATGTATGACTTATCTTTGAAAAAAAGTCCCAGCGAAATGCGTAAATGACTACGTCATCTGATATCATAAATATCACGAGTACCACAGAAAAAAAACACCATAATTAATTTAATTTGATTTGTAATTGAGTTTTAATAAAGTTAAATTGAAGATAATTTATTTACCTTTTCATCCATGAATATTATTTTTTATCTTAACTTTGGCGATGCGGCGGATCTGATTTCACCAAATAGCATGTTATTAAACTTTGTTCGCCAAAACCAATAGAAGGCTCGAGATCATCAATATATGTAGAAGCGATTGATTCTTTGTTAGTTGAAGACGTCTCTGTATATAAATTCTCAAAATTAAGAGCAACAAATTATGATAGACTAATTGAATTCACAAGAATGTATAGTATAGAGGCAAATTCTCTTATCACTCAATAGTAATATACACATATAATTAGTGGTTTAACAATATTATCCAATTATGATTAAAAAAAAAAATATGTAAGATGGAGATATGATAAAGAAAACTCTGATCGACCCCATTTTTTGCAAATCTAGTTCATCAGTAAAAAATCACTCTTAAAATCCACCCTTAACAAAGCTTTAACCTTTTCATATTATAACATAACTCTATTTGATCCCAATTTTTTGCAATTCTAGTTCATCAGTGAAACCACGCCTAAAATCCACCGGTGACAAAGCTTTAAACTTTTCATATAACAAAGTTCTAATTGACCCAATTTTTTGCAATTCTAGTTCATCGAGTGAAAACCTTAACAAAGCTTTAAACTTTTCATATTTTGAAAAAGCTCGGTGATGAAATCTACTTGGATTAATTCAATCAGCATACTATAAGAAAAGAATGAGTTTTGGTACCTGAAATAGTAATTATCAACAGTGGAGAAGCTGTCAATACATCAAAATCAAATTCTTTAGGTTAGTTTCAAAGTAGAGAAATATAATTAATTTATTGCTAATTTTACCTTGAAAGTATAATGTAGTCAAATTTAATTGTCTATGTGCCTCAATATATAGACGTATTGTGCCTTTGGTGTCTGAGTTTGATATGTGTTCTACTTCTTTGTAGTTGGATTTGATTAGGAGTAGTGTTCTTCTTTCCTTCTGTTTCTCTTTGTTTTGATTTTATTTTGTATATCTATGTGATGTTAATATATATTTTAACTTTTCATGAGTTTCAGTTCATTTGACTTCTATCATGTTTATGATCGATATTTTTGTTAGTTTTATTTATATTTACATGATTTGAAACCATTAATAGTAGTTGTTTGAGGTTTTGAATAAACATGGTAATCAATAATTTGATGTAATACTGCGTCACTCTCTTGTTTAATTTGTTGTATTATATTAATATAAATGGCTTAAATCTTATACTAAATACTTCGCTAATAGATAATTGTTTAGATTAAAAATGATTTATTAGAGATTGTAAAAAGCGCCAATGGAAATGTAAAAAGCTACAATGAAAATATAAAAAAGCATATTAAGGTATGATATTATTATATAAATATTAATTTTCACACAAAACTGATAAATGCAATATGAAACTTAAGTATAATTAGAGGAGTATAATATACTCCGTAATATTTTATCAACATACTTAATAAGCAATCATAAAAACTCAATAAAGTGGTGAACAATGACATTGATTTATCATATAGATACTCTAAAAAAAATAATCATATGGAATCCACATTAAAACTCAAGATTAAAATAATTGGGAGAATACATATGAAGTTTAAAAATTAAAACAAAATAACTATCTATTGAAGAAATTGAACTAAGATTAATGTTGAATTGTGAAACATGGCCTGTAAAAATTGGTATCTTAACGGTATAGAGTTGTCACATGTTTCAGAGATCCTTGTCAACTCTCTTGTTTCACCTTTCAAAAAAAATAAAAAATGTTAGTTAATATTGGATTTGTATTATGACGAATATTTTGATGTATTAGAATACAAAACACCCTTCAATATGTATATAACTTTAATCTATATGTATAACTTTAATTTTATGGTGATAATGTAGTTTAGAACCTTTTTCATTTCATGATCGATTGAATTGATTGTTCTAAGTTTTTTAAAGGTGTCTTACATTTGTTCCTGTAACAAATATGATAAAATTCAATTTGAATTTAAAATACAATGAAATATAAAATTTTGATTTGTTGATCCTAAGATTATAAGATTATGGATCGGAACATATACAATAGTATAAGAATGAAATCACCTTCATCCACATAGGAAGCTCTGACCGACCCCATTTAATTTTCAATGCTTACACCCAAAACAGAAACATATACAAAGGCAAATATCTGGTAAATTCTGCCGATATGTTGTGGAATGATGTTTAGTATAATCTTAATATACTAAATTTACAATTATATTAAAATACTTTTCTAAGTGCAAAAAATTCATATTTATGGAATTACGTTGTTAATATGCAGAATCTGTCTTTAGAACTTGTTTGTAAACAACATTTTTTGTCCATGAGCATCCTTACTGTCTGAAGAACATGGTTTGATGAGGACTTTGGTTGTTGCCATCAAAGTTCCTCTGGACAATGCAACATACAATGGGCCATATGAGAATACTGATTGTCGCAAATACATGCCTACATGATCTATAGTTTGATCTTGAGCCTTATTGATTGTCATTCCCGTGTTAGGATTTAAGATTTACTAAATCCTTCAAGTTTAATGATAAATAAAAAGCAGCCAATTTAAGTGAAATAAGCAGAGACACAAAAAATTTTATCGGGTTCCCCCCTCAGTAATGAAGATGCGTCATGTTCTTCTTCGCGAATCCTTAATAAGCAGGAGAAGATCGTTAGAAGCCACTGCATTATTTATAATCTATGTTGTTATTTTAATAAAACACAGAAAATCTGACCACGAGCGCATCAGCAGATAAACTCTACAAGTTCTTGAGAACAAAAGTATGTCGTGATAATATTAAAGGCCTAATATTATTTTAGGATGATTATTCTGTTAGTATTTGTGCTTGATAAATAAAACTCATAGAAACGTCCTATATTTATAGGTAAATAGATATACTTTAGTTAGACTCAAATTAGGAAAGAATTGGGCTTAAGCCCAAATTAAATTGACGGCGTCGTCGTCGTGACTGCCGTACGTGGCGAGCACATATCTTCCCTTTACGATGGAGGTCGCTGACGATAACGCTACGAACCCCGTCGGCTCGTAAGTGACCCAGCGCTCGGCTATGAAGGTCCGCGACAGAAAGAGATGCCTCATGAATACACTTTCGCCCATCGTGACCGTCCGTAAATGACCGCGCTCCCGCGTGGAGGTCGCAACGTCTTTAACTAAAATTATTCGACACTGACGATCTCCAGCGAAGATATTTCGGATCACCATCTTTAAAAGCTTGCCCATTCTGCCCGACCTTTCGGTTTATCGTCCGAACCAGTAATCGACTTCGATCTGTGCTTCACGTCGAGGAAACGTCATGAATGACAGATTTGGTATCGAAGAGAATCTAGAATAGCCCGTTACCTACACTGTTACCGTCTTGAAAGTAGTTCGATAGCTATCGTGAATTCGGTGACCGACCGAAATTAAACTTTTCTGACTTCGAACCTTTCGCTGTCGGGTTTCGGAAAGAGAATCGTTCGACAAACTTGATTAGCATCTCCCGTACCCTAAATCGGCTGTTCAGCGTCGGTAGATGAATAGTCCAGTAATTCCAGCATGGTGGTGTTCGTCTCTGCATCATGGTATGAAAGAAGCTTCGAGAATCTACTATTCGGGGAATCAGCAAAAGCGTTCCTGAGATAAAACCAAAGTGTCGGAATAATTAGTTCAACCTGGCGTAAGGCATCGGCTCTTAGGCAGGTCTCTTCATGTGACCCGTCTTTGCCGCTGACAAACACGGAAGATCCATGATTACCTCTTCCTACACTCTGTGACCTCAGTTTGTTTCAAAACTTGTCTCCCATTCTTTCCCTCTTTCCTTAATCACGGAGACCACTTAGCACGCTTACAGCTACATGAATCTTATGTATCTCCTCGAATAGTCACATTTCTATTAACTTTAAGTTCAACTTGTTAGTACTTACAAAATTACTTGCAGCGCCGTTGAACTAGAAACTTTCGGTGAAGCGACAAAATTAGGCCTTGCGTGCAAATCATCGACATTAACGTCTACCGTCGACGGGTTGATTAATAATGTTATTGAAATCATTAAGGTGTCTCATTATGGGTGTCTTTCTAGCATCTTTAAAAATTGAAACAATTTTTCGCGAAATGCGTATTATTTGTAAGTTTCATCCGAATCGCGTAAAGCCTTAATCAACCCGCTGTGGTGGTTTCCTTAGCAGCGTTAGCGATAACGTTCTCGACAAATAAGATGCGTCGCGAGCGCTTGCTGTCGATTTTATCTATTCGTCCATACCGAGGCTTACCACAGTGGTTTGTTGACGCTACAAATGCAGATAATCATCCATCTAGCATGCTTCCAATATGAAAAATTGATTCCTTCGAATTTTTCTACGGTCTAATCTGATTCTGGCGCTTCCGACCATTGATTAGCCAAACTACTTAAAGCCCAAGATACGTCCCGAGCTACGTCTGCGATTGTTAGGATTTAAGACCCTAATACCTCGAAGTTTGGCCTTGATTAATAAGAATGACGAAATTGCATCTGCCAAATAAGCAGAACCACCAATTTTATACGGGTTCCTTTAATGTAAAATGTCGTCTTGTAATTGCCGAATTCACCAATAAATCAAAAGATAGATTCTGAAACCTGCAAGCTGATTTATAATCCTATCGGTTGAGTATTTTAACTTTATCGGCTGAAAATCTCGGCAATAGCTGCTCGAAGCAGATAAACTGCAAGTTAGCGAGAACAAAAACTATGTTCTTGATAATATTAAAGATCTAATATTATTATAGGATGAATATTCTCCCATTCACAACTATTTGTGTGAGTGAATAAAATCCATAAAATAACCTAATATTTATAAGCAAAGAGATATACTTTAATGAGGCTGAATTAGCGATAATTAGAGTCAGCGCCTCAATGGTCTCGGCCGCGCAGTCGGCCGAGACCCGCAGGTCTCGAAACGGTACTTATAGAGCGTCTTCTAAGCGCCATCGAGACCCCATCCGAGACCTACCGATGGGTTCTGCCAGAAAAGATGATCTCGATGAATTTTTTTTCACTCATTTGACTTACCGTTACTCGATCATTAGCAGGATCGAAATTCTAAATAACATGATTGGACAATTTTTTTCAAAACCAGTTTGTGTGGTGGCATGCCATTAGGAGTCAGTGAATTAAAAAATTCTTGCATGTAGTAATTATGTGTATCATCCATTGCCTCATCAAAGCTTGTGTAATTAATTGCTTCACCTGGAAATTGTGCAATAAGTTTTTCATTCAATCTATCCACTTGGTCATTTCTTGGGGCAAGAATAGCTTGATTGCTCATGTATTCCTCCTCATTGTCATATGGAACTATCATTTGTTGTGGTAGTTGAATGTTACCTTTGCATCAGTTGGCTCTTCTCCGTTGCCAACTCGTAGTAAAAACTTACTGAATTCCATATTTGATATTGCTCTCATATTCTACGATAATGTGAATTTTTCCACGGTTGGCCAGAGATCAGATTTCATTAAACTTGCACTTATTGTTTGCTGGATTGTGCCTCTCGGAATGACAGGTAGTACTTGTCTATAATTACCCCAAAGTTGTGAATAGCATTTCGCGGTCCGTCGCGGTGGCCTTCAAAAGCTATAAGCGTGTCGCGATATCGCTTGAGAAGTGGTATTTTTAAAGTTTACGATATGACATATTTATATAGATATATGTCGCGGTGTCGTGAAGTCCATTTTCTAAAAAGAATTAACCAAATTTGAAATATCAATTATAACAAAGCATATTCTATTACAAAAATTAATCAGCCTTCATCAATATATCACAAACTTATAAACCTTGAGCTTATAGCAATTATAAAACATTAATATTAAAACAGAAATTAATAATTAACAAATAAATAATCAATATCAATACCATTAACAAATTAAAACAGAAATTAAAAGACAAATTTAACAAATTTAAAATATATTATCAATTATTTGAAGAAGAAAACAAAAAAAAAATACTAGTGAGGAGGAAGAGGAGGAGGAGGTGGCGGCGCACGAGGAGGAGGAGGTGGAGAGCGGTCTTGTGAGGGAGGAGGTTGCCAAAAAAATGGAAGAAGAAAAAAGAAAAAAAGAGGGATGCAGTAGGGTTTCGGTTATGATGTGAAGGTAGGGATTTTTATTTGAACTCCACCTTGATTACACAGCGACAGCGAAAGCCGATATCGTCCCGATCGGCCCAGCGATGACAACACAAATTTCGTGTTAAATTCGAGACGAGATTCGTGTCGAAATAGTATAATGAATAAGAAGCAGTATCGTCTGCCAAATTCAATATACTAAGTACTAGGTGTTTTTCTTAATACTCGATTAACTAATAATTAAAGAGTAAATTTAAATCTAGACTACTTTCGACTAAATTGACCCAGCTTGATTAAATTAGCTAATACTAAATGAATGCACAAAAAGTGAATCTTGCCAATATTCGAAGTATAGTCGGGACACGTGATTTCGTGGTCATTGAGATTAAAACTGCGCAATGAATCTTTATTAATTAAATATAGCGTTACTTATCTGATTGATGTGCTTCTCGGTTAACTTATAGATTAAGTCTCTGAAAGCTAGCTATATCTACATAATAGCTTAAAACATGAGATCTTTTTAATAACATATGGTTATTAATTGCACGTAACGTTACATATATATTTCTATGGTAATTGAAACATGTGTTACGATTATTAATTCTTAAGTGACAAATACTATTTAGCGATTAATCACTTATATGAGCGAGCAATATTGATATCAAGATATTAAATACTAATTCTGGCGCAATAATCGGAATTATGAAACTAAATTAAATTAACTCCAAGAAAATCAAATCATCGATCAGTACACATCGTAGTCTGACTAATAATAAAATTAGTTCATAATAAAAGACATAAATAAATACATGAATTTAATGGCATTCATCATAATAATAAAAATATCTTGAATTAAATTATTCGAACCAATTAAAAGTAATCAACTCTAACTTAAGCACAATAGCATAATATGTAATTAACTTCTCAATTGCTTGTCGGCTCCCGATAGTGCGCCCAGCTCAACAAAGATGATGAATTCTTAATCTAGAAAATCGAGAGATAAACTGCTACAGCTCATAACATGAGTTGCTTGAAATGCCTAATATTAATGGAAATCGGCTTGTCTTTAAGATCATGAGCTTCGTATAAATTTTAATTGAATTTTCATGTCTTCAATTCAAAGCCCGATTCCTTAACTTTAACCGATAATTGCCTAGAAAACTCAAATAAAAGCAACAAGTGCAAATTATAATAAGTTAAAGGTAAAAACAACTTATCGACTAATACGCAATTAGGGCCTCAAAATGCTATATAATAAACACTTATCAAACTTTTCACGTAGTTGACCGCGGCCGACACCCGATCTTGAGTACCGTGCAGCGGCAGCGCGCTGGCGCTTGGCGATAGCGCCGCTATTCGGCACTATTAATTACTTTGATCACCCGCAAATACCATCACTTTCCCTCCAAATGGTCGTGTGTTACCAGTAATATCTCTCAAAGTTCTTTCAACGATTTCAATAGTTTCAATAGCCCATCTTTTTGCCATAGGAGTTTCATTCCAAATTGTTAATTTTGCCTCCACGGAATAAATCTCCTAATCACGATTCTTTTTTATGCTTAACTGCATGCTATCATCATTTGCCTCTAAAGGAATCTTGAATCGAGAGTGGGCTGTTCTACCACCAGGTAGAATATGTACTGCAACACCAGAAGTTGGAGTTGCAATTGCTATAATATCATTACTCCGTAGACATGTCAGTATAGCTCGATATAAGAATGTCTTCCCTGTTCCACCATGGCGATCAACAAAAAATACCCCGCTATTTCCTGAATTGACTCGGGCTATTATTCTTGGAAAAGCAACTTTTTGTTTAGTGTTCAATTTGAATTCTGCATCTCTATCAATATCAGGGATTTGAATTGATTTTTCAACTTCAATCTCCCTTGAATATGAATCATGATCAGAACTTGTAGGTAAACATGGGAGATCATAATCACTTAAACTTTTCCCCATACTTTCTAAGAAGTAGTTAATGCTTTTTGAAGTTAAGATTATTGCTGAATCTTTTGTTTTTTCACGTGATCTCCTTCCATCTGGCCTATTGAAATCTTCTGACATGGCTTCAACATATGGATTCCATAGATTTCTTACATTTGTTTGAAAGTTCACTATGTATAGATAGTTACCCAAAGAAGTCTCCTTAATGCATATGACATTTGATAAATGATGGCTTCATTTAAACATTCATTAATGCTCTTATCTGATTCCAAGAGACCTCTTTTCTGTGTTGCCTCTTTAAAACTCGAACATCGGAATTCATCCATTGTTAGCAGATCTTCAAAAGATGTTGCCCCTCTGACATGGTTCAACAATAATCACAAGAAATAGATTTCCCCTTTAGCTAGATGTGCTCCATTTAGTCTCGCAATAACATCCTTTTTTTTTCTTTCAGTCCAACATCTTTGCATTTTATTCCAGACATAGTATTCTGGAAATTCATGGTATAACAATGAACTTGCTTTTACATCTGTCCGACACATGTAGAAATACTCTGTCAGCATTGTCTTGGTTACATGATCCCATGTTACAAGTTTACTGAGGTCCCGATTTGACCAGTGATTCACATGTACGCTTTTTGGTAGATGGAGTTATAGGTTGATTGTATCAGGATATATCTCATTAAGGTTAAACTCAAATATCCTCCATAAAGCCTCTTGAGCTGATACCTATCTAGCATCTTGAAAGTCTCTGATTTCGTCAACCTTTTTTTTTTTGTGATCGTGATCTATGTGTATGGCGACTCGATCATGTCCTTTGTAGATGTACTTGTATAAGTATTTCACAGCTTGAACTCCAGAACAAACTTTAACATTGATATGACAATTATATCTAGAAATAATAGCATAAATGTTAATTAGGTAAGGTAGACAACTGGAAAGTTGCACTTCACATCTTCTTAAAATTCAAGATTAAACAATACTTGGATAATTGTTAACATTCTTAAGCAGCTAACCGGACGCTTTCACATTGCCATCTTTGGTGGAGCACAAACTGTATAGGAAATGCATCTTTATAAACAGTATTCATTATGCTCAGTACATCTTTTGCAAATAATTTTTTCTTTTGTTGGAAAATGAATGCAAAATGTAATAGTCACAATCTGTATTGGAAGATAGATAGAACATGGTCACTTTTATATAGTTGGTCATTTTAGTCGTGAGTAAATGTGTCTTCTCCTTGAGAATACTAAAGCTTCACGCGAGGTGCATCAAGGAGTCTGAGTCTGATGTAAAAGCTACATGCCGGATGTAATATAAAACATTAGTCCGGGAGGCGGGGCACAGGGGTCTTGGGAGGTCTTGGCCAGACTCGGTTCACAGTTGCGCCTCTATTATATGTAATTATATTTTGCACCCCAAAAGTTGGAGACTTTTGGTTTTTTCTCCGTTTTGGAGTTATGTTGCGTCGGTGGTATTATACAAACAACTACTACTTGATTAAGTGGCTATTGAAGGTTGGAGTAAAGGTATTTGATCGCCACCTTACACTTTCTACATTTAAGTGGAACAACCGTCCCTTGAATCGTCGACAAAACAACTAAAGCTTTACAAACACAAACAATTTTCTTTTGGTGATACTCTTTGCTCTCAATTCATTTGAATCTTGCTTAGAGTGCTTCTAAGAGCGTGTCGGTTCTCGTATCCACGGGAATCATTTGCTCTCTAAAAGTCCTAGCTGCATGCGGGTAGGGAGCAAAATGCGGTTTTAAGGAAATTATGTTCATATGACCTTGGTTGATGTTTAGCTTGTTTGATTTTAGTAAAGTTCTACATTGTGTACGTGTTCAGCGTAAAACTTCACACACTTTTACATTATGTAATTTTTCTCTGCAAGGACTTGTCCAGTATTTTTTTCATCTTTGGAGCACAAACTTAAGACATCCTAATGAAAGCAACGAATATTGCATTCAATCTTATGCAAGTCCTATATCATTTTGATGTAACTGTACTTTTATTAGGCACATTTTAATTAATATGAAATGATGTGTCACCATGTAGTTATATATGATCTTTGAAGCTCTCAATTAAACTATAGCCATTTGTTTTTTATAGCTGAGTGTTTTATTTTGCTTATCTGTATAGGAAATACTTGGACTATAATCTCCACCAGATGAACAATCCTCATGTATACCTATTCTTTGTTCGGGAAGCTGCTAAAAAATAAGACCAAAGCAATATATGGAGGATGAATATATATGTGTGGATGATCATTATCAATAGGTAGGTATGCAAAATCTGAAATATATGTACATTATTATATTAGAATAGAAGTTGGATAAAGATGATAAGGATTATAAGGTACAACCCACTGGTTGTTAAGATGTGCATTTCAGACTTGAACTGTTTTGTTGTCCCTTCTTCGCCTGTATGTCGGATAACCTTCCTTTCCTTGAGTAGTTTGCTCACAAAACTCTCGGGGATAATGATACTTGCAATTACCATCAATCATACATGAATTGTTCTTGTTCTTTTCCCTACAAGGTCCGTGCATCATGTGTTTTACTACAAGCTTGTATAATTCTGGATGCTTGGTTTCATCTGGAATTTCTTAGCAAACAAATTTATCAAATTGATCAGGAGTCTTAAGCTTATATTCAGACTTCAATATCGAGGTATATATGCATTAGTCCTTTTCACGGAACTCAATTACATGTACATGAGCGGTCACCTCTCCAAAAATTCCTTTTCTAAATAATTGATCTTTTAAGTCCTCTAATTTGGCTCAAAATACTCTAGCAGTTAGATACGATTAGATCTTGTGAATCTGTGCTTCTAAGTTTTCTCTTGAATTTCTAACCATTCTGGATTACATGTCATGGTGATGAACAAGTCGGGTTTTCCAAAGCGTTGTACCAAGGACATTGCGTCTAGGTACTGCGACGCATGTCCCTTGCTCCTCAATAAATGATGATGGAAGAACAATTCGTTCCCCGATTTCACTTGCCCTTGCTTCTCCTTTAACGATGCTGTCAACTATTCCTTGGTATAGTTCAGTTCTCATATCATCTTGTCTCCTTCTATAAAAGTCCAATCTAGTTGATTCGACTTTTATGTATTGGTCCGCTGCGTATTGATGAAATAATCTTCCAGTACAAAGCAATGATGATTGTCATGCTGGTCTTATTTGAATTTTGTAATAGTAATATTCTCGACTTAAAACATTTATTGTTGAACTCTTCTTCGCACATGATCATATTATAAATTGCTATGATTTGGGCACCTAGTAATATTTAAAAATGTTATGGATTGAATAATATAGTGATTTTTTTGAAGATATTTCTATTATTAAATATATGTTATCTACTATTATAATGCATTTATATTCTTAAGAAGCTATAATGCATTTCTGACTAATAAGAAGCATAAAAGACATACCTTCTTGTTCTTATTAAGTATTTCTGTGGCGGAGATTGTTGGAGGGGTGACTGTACATCTTTGGCTATCATTGGCATAACAAAAGATAAGATATATAATGTAGTATAGATTTGTTGTGAATCTATTAAAAGTAATAAATAATTATCAAATTAAGTGTCTAAAACATTATGAATCTTAGTTTATTTGTTTTGATAAATATTGAGCAAATTATTATATCTATTATCATGGGTTTAATATATATAATCTTTATTAGGAGCAAGTCAATTACAGAGTATGTTCTTAGCCTTCAAAAACTCAGTTTGGAAGCAAATGAAACGAGCAAGTGCAGCAAATAGCTCAAGTACAAATATTGTTCGTCCATCACCAGGTTATCACAAGATTTTTCTCCTTCTACAGCTCAACTCATACCCCAACAAATACTTATATTCTTATAAAGCATTTACAATCTACCTTGATGTTCTTCTTCATGTCTTTCTTTGTCGTACATTGTTGGAAAGGTGAGTGAACATATTTGGCTATCATTGGCATCATCTAGGATAACAACATATAAGAAATATTAATGTAGTATAGAGTTGTTAAATTTCGTTTGTAATAAAGTAACTGCAATTATTTTCTATGTTATAAACTTTGAAAACTCTTATTTTCTCACTTCTATAAAGTTCTATAGTGCCACTATGATCATGGATTTAATAATTATAATCTATTTTAGGAGCATCTTAATTATACATTATTCTTGATCCAGTATTTCTTGAGCTGAAATTGTTGGTAGGTTGACTGAACCTCTATGTATATCATTGACATCTAAGATAGTAGAAACAATTTTAGAAGAATATTTAATGTAATATACATGTTTATATTTACAACACTTCAAATATAGTTGGAAAGTCGAGTAAAAGTATATCTTTTTGCCCTTGATTGACTATCTGCTTCTGTAATGAAGTTTGATCATGTCTTGAACTGCTTCCACTCTGAATATCTAATACAACATTTGTAATATTTAGAAGAAAAAATTAAAATGTAGAAATACATAAGGATCTTTAGGTTCATCCGTTCAGATGAATTTGGCTTGCAATAATAGAAGAGTTTATATTGGTTGTTGCTAAATATTTTAAAGAGTTTAAAGTCCCATAGAGTACACTGATCATATAAATATAAATTGTAAATATTAGTGACAGATGACATAAAGTTGCAATGCTACCTACATAAATTACGTGATTAATAAAGATGATTAAAATAACGAACACGTTAAAAAGATGTGAAAAGTTAAATCGGAAGTTTGTTACCTTGAGCATCATCATGGCTATCATAAATTTTATTTGGGCTTGTCCGGATACGAGTTGCGCCACTTTTCACATATATTTTGGGAATTTTTTGGTGCTAACCAAATCTGAAAGGACACAATATAGGGAAAATTGCGTAGGTCATAAGCGATAAGTGTTTATTATATAGTGTTTTGAGGTCCCTAATTGCGTATTAGGCGATATTATTTTTACATAATCAGATATAATCTGTGGCTTGTTTTCGTTTATTTGAGTTTAGGCAATTATGGGTTAAAGTGAAGGAATCGAACTGAATTGAAGATATGAAGCAGTCATTAAAATTCTGTGAGTCGTAATCCAGAATAAGTGACTCGGCCCATTAATATTAGGTTATAGCAGCACATAAAGAGGTGGAGTTAAATTAAAAAGAATATATATATATATATATCTGAATTCTAGAAAAATTGAAGTTAATTACATGTTGAACGAAGAAGTTAGAGTTGATTCTTTTAATTGGTTCGAATAATTCTAATTGAGATATTTTTTATTGTGGGATGAATGCCATTAATTTCCATACATGTCTTTTTATTATGAACTAATTTATTATTAGTCGGGCCAGTGATGTAGTTGGATGGGATGATTTGATTTTCTTGGAGTTAATTTATTTCAGTTCATAGTCGATTATTATGCGTAGTATAGTTTAATATCGATATCAATATTAAATTATTTATATAAGTGATCAATTGCTAGAAATAGGGTTCTCACTTAGGAATTTATAATCGAACGCATGTTCGATTCTGGTAGAAATATAGGTAATGCCATGTGCAATTTAATAAGCATATGTTATTAAAAAAGATATCTTATTTTAATTTATCGTAGAGATATAGTTAGTTTCTTAGGAGACTTGGTGGTGTTAAGCGAAGTAATATCGATCATTATAGGAATCTTTTTTGTTATGAATTAATAAGTAATACTAAATAGAAGTTGAATCGGCGATCCGATAGAAATAGATATGTCCTATTATCTTGAAGATATTAAGTAAGATTCACTTTTTGTGCATTCGATTAGTATTAGCTAATTTAATTGCTTAGTCAATTTAGTTAAGTAGTCTAGATAAATTGCTCTTTAATTATTAAGTTAATTAAAGATTAAGAAAAAAAGACCTAGTACTTAGTATATTGGAATTTGTGAGGCGATGCTCGTTCTTATTCGTCATACTCTTGACCTGCGACCCGGTCTCGACCCGAAACACGTAAATTTGTGTTGTCGATAACAACCATAATAATGTTGTATCCTATGTGTATATCCCGAATGACAGTGCACAACAATTTGTCTTTGACTTGGAATATGAGAATTGTTACCTTCAACCCATATTGCAACCATTTGATTAGTAGTTGGAGAGTTATAGACACGTTGATCTAGATTGACATCTTTTGATATGTGAAGATGTACATCTTGAATTGATGGTATGTCTTGTAACTTCCTAAATACTTTTGCATATGAGTTTCCTTCCATGATTTTCATGATCTTCTTCATAAGAGGTCTCGTAGCATTTCCATCTTTCATGATCTTCATGCGATTTTCTACTTCATTCACGGTATCATGAAAATATAATTGAAACGTGGTCCGTTATACGAGAGAGAGTATTAAGCAGGTAGATCATGATATATTTGACCTTGAACATGAAATGTGTAAACTCCTTTTCTTGAGAAGCAAGGTCTTTGTCTAGATTGACAACAAAGCAAGTAAATGAGAACAGTGAATTGTAAACACGAATATTTTTTCGGAAGTCGCCGCTTCATACGTTGGCTTGTGAGAAGGTCGCTACAATTACATTTGGAACATTGTTTATAGCGATCCTACCATTGTCACAACAAAATGTAGGTGGTTGAAACTCAAACTTCATTGCTCACTTGATGACTCTGGCGTCTTCGTGGGTTTCGTGGCGTGTAGTTCAGAACATGAAGGTTCATAAAATGATCCGCCTGATACTTGTAAATCATCAATATTTATTGGGGTGATAAATGAAAAAAAATCATAGTTATTATTAAATAATAATAACGAGCTGCAATAATGTGTGTAGTCTTGGCATAATATACGACGTACTATGTCGGTTCATAAGCCGATTGGGTTAAAAGTGTGAAAGCGGTCGGCGCTAAGCGGTTCCTGAGGTCCACTACTCACGGGATTCCATGGAAGAGGTGAATCGCGGGATGTCTGCTCAGCCAGTCGGGGAAGGGCCGAGCTTACTTTCGCAGAAACTGTCACGAGATTACAATTTCGTATTTCGAACCCATCTGACATGAAGAGGCTAGGAGTGCCGGTGCAGCACTACCGCTCGCTTTCTTAGTTGAGCTATGCCCCAGGGGCTCTGATTGGTCTCTGAGGATCCACTTGATGCATTGACGTTTGTTAGTGGTAAACTTTAACTTTTCTTTCATTTTTATGCTATTCGTAGCTTCTTGGATTTTGTAGTAAATTATTTAATTTTTGTCCTCGCCTCATTTGTATTAGTTTGTAAAAATTAATTTAATATGTTGTTTCAAATATCTTTCTAAAATTTACAAAAGTTTAGTATCGTGCAACGATAAGTTGTCTTGCTTAGATTGATTCATTCCTTTTCGAGGGTTACTCTGAAAGATGGTTCCATATAAAAGTATAATGATTTTTTAGATTAGAAATCCATATAAAAGTATAATAATTTTTTTATTAGAAATAATTCATGAAACTACTTTATATTGTCTTGTTTAGAAATAATTCATGAAACTACTTTATATTGTCTTGTTTGACACAAAATAATTAGGTAATTAATTATGTTTAGCGGAACACACTATATACGAGAGTAAATAATACTAACTTTCGGAAATATTAGGCAGCCGGATATTATGGCATTATTTTGCATCGCGGATGCTATTAAAGCCAACATGATTCTCATAGAAAATGTAAGCAAATTAAAACAAAATTAATAATGATAGTAGTATATAGAGTTGCTGCTGCAGAGATAACTCGAAATAGAGGAATTATTTAAAAGCAGCAAAACCTAAAAGGTAGAAAGCATAAACCTGTGATACAATAATAATGATAGTATGATTAATTATGATTTAGCGGAACACACTATATAGGAGAGTAAATAATATTAAAATTAATAATGATAATAGTATATAAAAACTGCTGTAGGAGAGCTGACAACGAAAGAAATAATTTGAAACAATAATAACAAATAAATCCGAAGTCCTACAAGATTAATAACTAATAAAAACTAACATGGTTTTTCAATAGAATCTCAGATTTATGCCGCCTCTGCTGAAGAAAATAACAATATGTGTCCTCTGCAAGAAAAGAACAATAGGCGTTCTCTGCCGAAGAAAAAAACAAGACTCTTAGTTTACATGCGTCTGTTACGCGTCTTGTTTTTTATTAATATGTGAGCCATTGTTTTTATTAGTTTATGATTAGTATCTTTTTCGTTAAGAGTAATTTAGTAATTAATAGTGTGAAAGGAAAACATAAGCTACCAGCAACATAAATAGAGGATACCGAGAAACAATTATATACAAAGTAGTAATTATATAATTCATACTGTAGTTGATAAATAAATGAAAAATATTACACATTCATCTCTATATTATTAGTAATAGTAATAAGTTATTAAAATTAATTTCAATGGTGAATAATGACATATGTCACCAGACCACTCCCGGAATCATACATGCATACATATTATTTATTACTCAACGAAGTGATCCAAACTTAAGAATCTCTGGATCCCTTTCAAACGCATTCATGATTTTTCCTTCCAAAGGAACAAAAGCTTCAACTCCTCCACCATTTGGTTCATCCAACAATAGCAAAAAATTCTTAAATGGACTTGCTGCAAAGTTCACTCTTTCAGGCTTCCCCCACCCAAAATCAGTATCATAAAATGGGAACCTGCACATACTTGTACAAATATATTGATCCAAATTGGACTCACCATTACTAATCATCTGCATATATTCGACCGATTTAAGAACTTCTTCGCGGAAGTCTTTTGCACTTATGCCCTTGAATTTATCATTGAATTCAACTTTTGCTTTACGTAACTGGCTAACCAATCTTGAATGGCTCAAATCTTTTGCATTAGGCATTGGTACACCGAAGTAATTAGAAAGATTTCCAACGTAATTTGGTGTGAGTGGAGGATTAATTAAAGGTCTCATGTTTACAACATGAATAAAAATTGGTGGTTTGGATGAATTTGGATCCACAATTGAAGCTGCTGCATGTGCATGTTTGTGAACTAGGGCAGCCACAACTTCAACACGAGTAGGATTTTTTATTCCTGTTTCACCTGACACTTTGGCTTTGAGTTGACTTAGTTTTGATGAATCAAAAACAAATCTTTTGGTGACACAATTTTCTTGGTGTGGAAATAGCCCGAACTCTGCTTTCGTTGATGGATCTTCAATAGGAGGGATAATTGATGAAGCGTTGACTTGTGGAGATAATGGTGATGGTTTTTGATCTCCTAGTAGGCCTGCATGAACCAAGCAAATTAATTTCATTTAGAGATACATAATAATATATTACTTTGTTAGACAATTCTAGGTGGGTGCTAGTTGATTAATGAACTCGATACTTTTTTATATGAAGAATCATATAATTTACGTGTCAAGAATTGCATATTTTCAGATCTTGCAAATGATTTTGAACATCACGAGCCACAAATTTGATACGAGATTTATGAGTTTGAGACAAGTTTATTTCATACCCAAATTAGGAAGGCATAATCAACTAATAAGGCCGTATTTTTATATTGGGTAGATCTAAAATTCAAATACCATATATTGGGTATTTTATACTGGGCAGTATTGAATATAATGTCGAAATAAACGATATTATATATAGTACTTCTGTACCTGCTTGTTTGGTTACAGCAGCCCAATCACGAGCAAGAGAGTACTCAAAGTTAGACCATCAAGATACTTTGTGGGACATACACAAGTTTAGTGATTTCCCACCACAATTGAAATGAGTAAGTTGAGCAATGAGAAGACTATCATCATCACCCTTTGATGCTCCAACACAAGCCTGAGGAAATACCACTTATCTTGGGCACTTACATTTGGGTTACTTGTAATTTGGGACATTTTGCAATCAACATGAGCTTCAATGAAGGTAGCTTTCATTTCACTACAATCAATGTTGAGGTTGTCAACTGCTCTTCCACCTATTGGGTAGTATGAAGCTAAAACTTTAGACAATGAGTTCTCAAGAAGAGTGGGGATGTTGCTGGGTAAAGGGGAATTATTGTCTCTGTTTGGAAAGAAAAAAGCTAGGGGCATGTATACATTATTCAATAGTTGATCCATAAGACCAAGCTTGTAGCTCCTAGGGGGTGGTGTGGTGGAGAATGAAGGCTTAATGAACTTTTTTGAAAGCAATTTAAGTCTATAAGAAGCCATGGTATTGCTTGATAACTTCAATCAACTAATGTTTAATAACAGACGAACTTTAAACTTATTACATGGTTATTGTGCTCCTTCTCTATATATAGAGATATCAGAGCAATAGTTCGTTTATTATATTTGTATGTCATCCACTGTTACAGTCAGTTTAAATTTTTGGTACATGTATTGTATGTTTTGATTAATCGATTAATTTAAAAATAAAAAATAAAATAAGAATTACTCCATATGATCTTAATAATATAAATTTTACATAATATAAAAAATATATATAGAATAGCGTCACAAAGTATACAAGAGAATCCAAACTTAATTATATCTTATGGAAAAGAAATTTCATTTAGACATGCCTTCATCTATGATAAATGATTTTTGAACATTTATATTTCTATTTTGTGGAGGGACAGCTTCTCTCAGATATCTTTTACTATTAACCACACATTATTTTTTATTTTCTTTACACATTTTTTGTGTAATATTTTTATCCCTTTCTTTAATAAGATTGGTATTCGTTTCTTCGATTTTTCATTCAATTAAAACAAACTTTATCGATGTAATAATTACCTCATTATCTGATCAATAGTTTACAAAATGGTTGAAGGATTATTAACATTTGAATATGACTCAACCATCAAAGAAAGACATCGAGACTTGGACACGTAATGCTTAATTGACCAATATGTTAGATCTTAGAATTAATACATACGTATTATATTTAACGGTAGAGATTGTGATTTATAATCTATGTAATCTATCAGATCCATAATCTAATTAGTTATTTCTAGGGAATGACTTCAATTTTATTTGATGTTTATGTTTACCTAATTCAATTATATACAGTAATATATATATAATTCTATAATTTATAAATAAATATCAATCATCGATTTAATTAAAAAAAATCATTTTGTTGAAGTAAATTTAAGTTTTTTCGAAATAAAAATTTTATGATATCATATAAAAAGTTCATATGGTTATATCTTAAAACTAATTTATAATATAAGGATTAATCATTACTTTATCAATCAAACTCAACTTTTGTAGGAAATAATGATTCCTTATATAAAATAATGAGTTTGAAGTCTGATTAAATGCCGCTGATAAATTGTGGAAACAACATCTGAAGCAACAGGTTGAATGTCTATGAAACCTTAGGTCGAAATATAGGTGGAAGGCGTAGGGAGAAGGTCGGGACTTTGTGAGTCGAACTTCTCGAACTCTGCTGGCTCCACATGAAAAGATCGGGACATATAAGTCCCGACAAAGTCCGACAATATTCAACACCTCCACCGAGTTGGGCGTGAAGATCACAAATGCCCAACTTATTCATCAAAAGTTCGAGCTAGCGCTTCCGAGACTTGGTAAAATAATACTGTATTTGTGAAGAAGTGGAGACATAGTAGCAAATAGTCCCATTACGAATAAGCGTCACCCAGAATAAAATAATAATCAATCGATGTGTTTTGAGCATTCATGAAAAGCGAGTTATAAGCCCGAGATGTAAAGAGGTGGCCCGACTATCAGTATACATAGTTCCCGCGGTAGTATGGTCAATGCTAAACATGCCAATAATCCGCTTTGTACTTTATCTCACACGTCCAGTTGCCGTAGCCGTACTCTGCCTCGGCCCGAAGATAATGACACGGTCTTACATGCTTTGTCTTAGAAGAAGCAGGGAGAATCCCCGAAAACACCGCTGACGATGGCCCGAGCGTCTAGTAACTTGGACGACTCGCCCGATCAAAGTCGCTTTCACCGGACAATTTTAAGTCGAGAATCGTCTAAATAGCAAATTCACGACCGGGCGAATTTTGAGATATCGCTTGTCCGAGTCTTTGCGTTCGATGATCCTCGCGGGCTCACGCAAAAAATTGAAAGGATATACGCTGACATAGGCGATATCGGGGCAGTATAAGAGAGATCATCCCGGTCTCCCCAGCAAGCGCTTTATGCTTACTCCCTGCCTTAGTATGCGCTGCCAGATAGCGAGTTTATAATTTGGTTCCATAGGAAAAACTGTAGAAACGGCGCTGCAACCAAACCACGCTTTCATTAATAATGTGCGAGCATATTTTCTCTACGACAAAGAGAGATTCTGTAGCACTCACAGCCACCGATACCCAAAAATATTTTAGGACCTAGGTCGCTTCATGTGAAAAGCAGGAAATGAGGTACTTCGAAATTATACACTAGATCAAATTAGTGCGAAGCAAATCATACTCATTGACATACACACAAGAACAAAAGCAGTTGGTTCATCACAAACATAAAGAGAGAATAAAGAACAAAATCCGAGGTGAGGCAGGTGAAACCATAAGAAATCAAAGTTGTAGTGAGTATAGCGAACCCGACAACTAGAGGTACTATTCGATCCATCTGATGACTTATGTAGGCGGCAGCACTTTGTTGGGTTATTTATGATCAAACTTCCACAGTGGAAGTTTCATATATACCTCACAATTTAGAGATCTCCATGCAAAAAGGCATTATGCACATCTATCGATGGAGTATTCGCCTCGGCGGTGCAATGACTAAGAATGTCTTGACGGTATACATCTTAGCGGCCAGAGGTGCAAATCATATCAGAATAGTGATCCGCTTCCTTACGATGATTACCAATAGCAACCAAGTCTACTCCTTGAGGCAGCTCAGCAATCCATCCAAGTTGTACTTAATCTTGTACACCTACTCGGCTCCCTAGGAATATAGCACTGGAGGTAAAGTCAGCCCGGGAATCCACGTGCCGTTATCCGCCCCAGAAGCACGTATACCGCTCAGCGTAATTTGAACACCCGAGCACGAATCGCCCCGATGCTGAAGATAGGATTTGGGTTCGATACCTGCGATGTATGAGAAAACCCCTGTGTCACGAGAGAAAATAAGTCACTAACTCAAAAGCGATTGTGCAAGAGGATATAAAGTACACACGAGATAGGAGATGAAGCAGGTGGCTGGCGAGGAGGGTGGACTAATAACGTATCCCTACTGGCGAGGGCTCGGTCGGCCCGTTACCCAGACAGCCGGCGGATGCCTCGGTGGCCGTCGTCCCCAACCTCGATCGAGGCAGGAGCCGGTGTGAGACTCGCCGACCATTGGTCGAGCGATCTGTAGCACATCGACTTGGGTGGTTCGACTCCTCTCGTCGAACCCAGCCTTGAGGCTAAATCCGCCGTCGGTTGGACGCCATACAGGGCGTAGTCCTCCACACGATCGCCGTTCATACATGTCAGCGCCCTCAAAATGAAATCCTTTCTCATAGAAAACCACATCGCAGGGCCTTTCCCCGAAAATATTCATAGATGCGAACATCATAACAGCCCTTTTATGAGAAGGATAACCCAGCAAACACATGCGTCGTACGACTAGTAAAAACATCACGCTTTAGAGCGCGAAGTCGCCAAGCATAACATAAGCGTCAAAACTCATGCTCGTCATAAGCGAGGAGAAGTACCATATAATATCTCATAGGGTGATTTAAAATCCAAAATTCTAGAAGGGGTTCGATTAATTAAATACGTAGCCCCAATATTCACTTTCGAGCGATGGGAAGATGTACGAAAGCGTAAGGCTGGTCACAAATAAAAATAGCGATAACTAACTCAGCTTCGTCGTTGTTGTAAGGAGGAGTACCCGGCTTGAGGAGGTTTGAAAGCGGTATCCGACTGAAAATATGGTTTCATCTGATTAAACTCGATACCCATTATCATATTACGATTCACACCATCACAGGGTATTAAAACAATCATGGTAGGGAATTTAAGAAAGCAGGTAAACTTCGATGTATCATACAACAAAATAACCAGGGCGACACGTGTCGTCAACTAAAGTAAGGAAATGCTTGAGCATTACAAGAAAGGCGTAACCCGATAGGGTCCCCAAAGATCACAATGAATTAAATCAAAACAATAGACAACTTTATTATTACTATCATAAATCACCAAAGTGTTTTGCTTTATGACAAATCTCCTTGGCCAGTGGGTAAATGTAAACTAAGCGACTAAAAAAGCGATAAATATGATAATACTTTCTACGAAGGGTGCCTTGTCTACTATGCGTAACTTCTGGTATTTGTTTAGACAGCCAGTGCCATACGAGCAGCGCGGAGTTCTTTGAAATAGTATAATCGCCCACTCCGTTCACCCGCTCGATATTTATCTTGGTGAATTCGGTCTGAGGAAATCACAAAGTATGAGAGTAAATGAGATATCAAGAACAATCGTCCATTGATTTAGAAGCGAGAAATAAGATTGCGGCTGAAAGTGAACATAACGACATTACGCAAGGTAACAATATCGACAACCCAACTAGCATGGCGTCACCGTAGCATGAATGACACTACCGTCGAAGCGAGACACGAGGAGACACGGGACTTTCCGTAGCGTCGAATAAACATGGGAGATTACGTAGCGTGAAGTGTGGCGCCCGATTATCGATAATCGAGGTAGTAAAGAACAACTTCGCCCGTCAAGCGGTATTATCCGAAGGTGCATTAGGAACTTCGTGCGAAGACTCATGAGTTTGTTCCGTTGATCCGAGGAAAGGGCGAGAACTCCTCGCGTGCGCTCTGAACACCGAACTTGTAACTTCTTCGCCTCGCCCTTAACCGACCGGCGCGGAAGCTTGGCCAAAATGGTGCCACTCTTACGTCCACAGTGCAGCTCACGCAGCGTGCCTGGGAACCTGGCTGTTTGTTAGAATCTAGTATGGGTACAATATGATAAAACACCAAATTCATTACATCACGGATCCTGAAAATGATATAAATTAATCTAAAATTCGATTGTTCTCTTGAGTATTTTGGTAAAATTAGAGGAAAATGTAAGAGGAGGCTAGGCTTTTTATTTCATAAAATTATGATGAAAACCTAATAATCTTATCTTATATAGATTCCAGCCTAAAAGCAAATAGAATAGGCTTGTAAGGCCGACCGTTAAATATAATTAAACCGTTAAGTAAAATCGAAACACTAACAAGTTGTTGATAGTAACTAACAAAGTTCGTCTGAAAGCTCAACTAACTATCGAATTAATTGATTGACTAATTGAGTAATTGGGTTTATCAATTTATATTTTACATTATCAATGTAAAATTCCCCGATTGAGAATATTAAGTTGATTACAATCAACTCTTAATTTAGAAAATGTAGTTTAATTTCATACATGAAATATAATTAGCGATCACTTTGTATGTGTATGACTTTCTAGGCTCGAGGATAATAGTAAGTTGTATAATAATAATAATTGACCAATTACCATTATTGCCGCGATTAATGAGTAAGATCTAGCAATCGCTCGTAACCCGCTAAGTGGCATGAGAACCCACATAGTAATATACAGTGCAGAGTAGACACTATAAGTTCGATAATCACGTTTAACCCGACCCGGTAAATGAATTGATACCGCAATTGTCGTAGTGAGGCGTAATAAAGGGGAATCGATTTCGTTGATTTCAACACTCAGCTTGCCATTGGGCGATTACCATACAATTCCATTATAGCGATCTACAGTGGTAAATTTAACCGTAGAAGTGTGTCATGAAATACCATAACTTTCTTTACTCGGTATGAATTGAATAAGCATTTATGGCGTCCGTAAACGATCCCGTGCCAGAGCGAGAGGCTGAGATCTTCCTTGTATATCAAAGAGCGGATCCACTCCCAATATATCAACATCTATCGTTACTCCTTTGTGTGATGACGTATGCGTTATAATCCCCGGCTTAAGGTGACGTTTGGTCGTAGTCGAAATACGTAGGCTAAATATAACACGAGATAGTTCGCCTCTCGTGGGTCTAATAATTGTCGAACCTAAAATTCTAAACAAATATCATAGGACATATATACATATCTTCTATGAATTCGTTTCGGTCATACCAGCTCCCAGTCATAGAACCGGCCGGCCAGTATTAGTCACAATTTTCTTGTTAATGTGATCAATCTTGATCAGCAATCAAAAAGCTACATGTTAGTCATATGATGCTTGTCGCCCTAACTTCTCGGCGTCGAGCCAATAAATTTGGCTATCCTATGTTTTGTAGGCTTGAAGAGGTATAATCAACAATTCATGTTGCCTCTCTCTAGAAAACATAGACTAACCTAAGTTAACTTTTCACTCGTCGAGGATCTGATACATGTAAATTATATATTTGACGGCACGTAGAAATAAATAATGGTAACTATATGAATGAATCACTCATTCATGTAGTTTGAATTAACAATCCGATTAAAACACAAATGAACTTTTGTTTTAATTGATTACTGCTTATTCGAAGAGTGAATGAAGCTTTAACCATTTGAACTTTGCGCGTCGGTTGGTTCGTTAAGCTCGTGAAAACCAAACTTGGTTGAATGTGAGGAAGGATCTCGACTCGAGATGCACGCTTAAGTCCATACATGAATCCTTTAGCTTATGACTTCAGTCATTTCATGACATGTAAAGCAAAAGGATAGTGATTATAATCACGTCCTTTATTGGAATCACCCACATGCAAGCGACGCTACGTTCATGACCGGTCTCGACCCGAGAATCATTGATGACTAAGATTATCTGACATAGTCATGCACGACTATGATCAAAATGGGTTTCAACCACTTCTCGGGGTTCTATCGGGTAGGTTTACAACACAACTCGAAGTGTGTTAAAACACATCTGTCTTATTAAATGCATATTCTTTTAATAACATTACCAACAACAGATTGACTGGTCAAGTTGTAATATTGAGTTCAAGTTTCCTTTTAGTTTACTCATCGAGCATACTAGACTCAGTCCTATTATTGAAATTCTTGGCTAATAGCTTTTCATATGGTACAGCTGTCCATAATGCTACTATCACATTCGATTCTAGTGAAGATCGGCAATGATCGTTCCGTGTAACTATAGTTACCATTCTCTTAAAGTTACTATCAGCGTATTCCAAATTCGCGTGAATACCTCCCGGTAAAACTTCACAATTCAATCACGGGAATCATGCTCACGTCATAGTTGTGGTGTACAATACATGACCTTAACCACGGCATGGAGTGAATCATATTACTATGTAATAGACTTGACAGCTACCGTTAATGTGAGGCCACCTACTGTGGAGTTGGACCTCTAATGAAGAATTGTCTTGTCAATAAGAGAATGCAAATACTTGTTTATAGGAATTTAATCTATTATAGATTTCAATCACCTCGAGCTCATGACATCTTAAACTTAACAAAGCAAATGTCATGCAAGCTTCCTTATATATATATAATGTATTTGATTATAATATGTCGCATGTAATAACGAGGCTCCTGAATGTACAAGCAATCTAATCACTATTATACCTTTAAGGTTGTAGGAAGAATCTAATCACAAATATGCAAAGAATCTAATCACATATCTAGTATGAATTTTATTGTGATAAAGCACGAGTCGGCCCATCATGGATCCTCAAAATGATATAAATTAATCTAAAATTCTATAATGACTTATATGAATACGAGAGTACTTACAGAGATGCTAGCGGAAGTCTATCTCCAAATCTTTCACGAAGCCTCCTTTAAATTCCATGGATTGAGCACTCAATGCGGTGCCTCACAGTTTGGTCCGCACGAGAAGGTTGAATCTTACATTTGTGTCTGTTTAGAACATGGATTGAATTGGATGAAAAATCAAGAGAAAAATTTCAATTCTTCTCTGCTTAGTATTTCTAAACCATTAGAGAAAATATGGAGGAGGCTAGGTTTTTTTATTTCATAAAATTATGATGAAAACCTAATAAGCTTAGCTTATATAGGTCCAAACCTAAGAGCTGACCGAATAGACACAATGACCCGACCCGTTAAATTTAATTAAGCGGGTTAAGTAAAATCAAACAACAAGTTGTTAATAGTAACTAACAAGTTACTAACAAGCTCGACTAACTATCCGAATTAATTCAATTGACTAATTAATTAATTAATTCGGAGTTCATCGATTTATATTTTACATTATCAATGTAAAATTCTCAGTGAAATATTCGTTGATTACAATCAACTACCGATTTAATAAATGTAGTTTAATTTCATACATGAAATATAATTAGCGTCATTTGTATGTGTGATCTTCTAGGCTCGGATAATAGTAAGTTATATAATAATAATTGACCAGTACATTATTATAACGATTAATAGTAAGATCATGATAAGCTCATAACCCACTTAAATTATCGCTGAGAACCAGCGCTAGTAATATCTGATTACTAAAGTGAGCGCTAAGTTCTATGTCGTATTTAACCAACTCGGTAAATGAATTGATACACAATTATGCATAGCAGCGGGCATAATAAAAGGGAATCAATTTTCATTGATTTCAACTCAGCTACCGCGAACTGCGGGCCGGAAACCACGGAACCACTCCCGCTGCGAGGAGGTTCTCCTTGTCCGGGGATATCCATGTTTAGCGCTTTCTTGAGCCACCTCGCTGACTGGCTTTTTGCAATAATGACAAATAATACTCGATTTTTCCCCGAGCATCGAGGACCACGCAGCGCCAAAGTCATAACATTGTCAGAAAGCGTTTGTACGCTTGGGAGTTGTCTGAAAGCGTTCCTCGCATTTCAAAATATTGTATACTTTTATCTGGAGAGAGGAGTAATGGATCTTAAGACAACAAAGAAGAGCGAGTATGACAAAATTTATCCATATTAAGGCCAAACATGAAATCATGGAATTGATCAATCTCTCGTCGATTCAGTAGAAGAGTAGCAATCTACGCGCGAGCAGGATAGGCAACAATCGTGGTGTTGATTACGTCCCGTAAAACGTAATTTGCCAAAGTAAACTTCAATAGGCAGAGTGACCACTGGCTTGAGCCAAAGCTTGTTTAAGTTCTGGCGGCCAATTGCGATGCTACATTACAATACCGATTCATGCTTGTCTCCCGTAGCGAGCGCTGCGAAAAAAGTGGGATAGATTTCTTCAAAGTGGGATCGATGGTGTTAAATGCGCCCATTTGGATAGCGTAGCTGCCAGCTTGCCCAGCGCACCGAGTAAGTGGATGCAGCGGAAACTGAACTTCCGGAACATTAATGAAGCAGCGTCTTTAGAAGCGAAGTGAGAATGGACTTGACCGTTAAATCATGGTGGAGCCTAGAAAAGCAATGGACTAATATGAGACCTAGTAAATCTTGATTCTTGAGATAATAGGGGAAGTTCTATCGTCAAAAGGATTTTCGGGGGATCTAGCCAGCCGCCGCCCGGCGGCGGTGAGCTTTTCGCAGTTATGGGGAATGGAAATGGCCATGAAGAAGAAAAGAAAAAAAATATTAGGTTTAGGATCTTTTTGCTCTGATAACCATGTAGGAAATAATGATTCCTTGTATAAAATAATGAGTTTAGAGTACAATTTATACACAATAGCTAATGGGCCTCTTATACAAACACTAGGTCGAATAATACAAAACGTTAGGTCAAAATTGTAATAACTGAATTCTGAAAAAAAAAAATTTAAATTTTTAGGTCGGTGGTGGGACTTTGAAGATAGTATAAATAATTTCGATGATAATATTATTCGTAAATTTTTTATCCGAATTACATTATAATAGTTTTGCTATGGAAAATTTTATCTTTGGAATTAGGTTCGTTGAGATTTAGAAATGCGATCGCGGAGAATTAGCGAAGCGAGCGGGACTCGAGTTTTTTTAATATCATCGTACTTATCAACCTTTGTCATCACTTAAAGCGAATCATCTTCTTCATAACTACCGTTGGCCGAGATTATGCCCTCCCCGCGAAATTTTCTTAGTTTTACTTAACTGATTGTCTCTGAGCTTCGAGATCGTTTGTAGAATATCTTTTCCCATTCGTTCTCTTGAGATAGGCAGAATTTCAAGTCTTTGAATATTCTTTGGGTTTTTGGCTTGTGGTTGACTTTTATAGGTGAATTTTATGATGAATCTTAGTTGGTTATGGGTTACATGACGTATATAAGTGATTAATTAAGTGATTTAGAGGTCGTTTGAGGATGTTATGCATTTGGAGTTGACTTTTAGGTTTTAGGACTTTTGGGTTGATATTTTCTAGAGCTTTAAGAAATGTGTAGGAGGTTATATTGGACCATATATATATTTGTTGAAGTTTAAAATTGATGATTTAAAATTGATTAAAAGGGAGTTATGTCGAGAAAAATGTTAATTCTGAAGTTGAGTTATAATTGATATTTCGGAATTATAGATTGTTAATTATAGACTTGGCGATTAACTAGAATGACTTATAAGTGATTTGCCAATGAGAAGAGATGATAAGAATGGAATTTAAGCGGGGTGATTATAATTCGATAGTTTATCCCGAGTCGTATTAGGCTTGGTTTAAAAAATGGATTCAGATTAGAGTTGGTAATGTTTATTCTAGAGCGTAAATTCTTGGTATTAGTTCACAGTATGCTTTACGGGTGTTGTTAGGCTGACCGTGGGAAGGGGCTTACGTTCAAATGTTCTTGAGGACTTTTGTGATAGGCGAAGTAGAGGTGAAGTCTTGCTTCACTTTGGGTGGATATGTTCTTTAAAGTTATGTGAGCCATGATTCATGTGAGAACATTGTATGTGTTATTGTCTGAATGTTATTGTGTGCATTGTGTGAGAATGTAAATTATATGTTATTCTTGAAATTATATGAGCCATGATATTACATATATGATAGTATTATGTGGCATTGAAGAGCTTTGCCACCCGAGGTAAGTAGTAGCTTGCCTCTCGACTTACGTGTTTTCAAATTGCTGACCTTGTAGGCATTTGTGATTGATTGGCACTTGTCGAAGCATTTTTTTGTATTTGTATGGCTGGCCGGCGATTATGATTAGATTGTGATTGAGAGGCGTTTTATCTGTTTGCATTACTATTGTTGGGTGTTGAGTAGTTGGTTGTTGTGAGGAGATATAGGGGTTATACGTGTCTTTGAGGTGACCCAGGTATTGCGATATGACGCAAATTGGGATGGTTATGGGTTAGGTGGCTCTTTAAGGCGTTGTTTATCCAGTTTTATCACGTCGGTATAAGGCGTTGTGTATATCATTTTATCACGTGTCGGTATAAGGCGTTGTTTATTAGTTTTATCATTCGATCAGGCGTTGATTATCGGTTTTATACTTCGGTATAGGCGTTGGTTATCGACTTTATACTTGATTATAAGGCGTTGTAGATCGACAGGTTGAGCTTATGTGCATCGAGTTAGAATCCGGATGGCATCCCCAGTTTGATGAGTGATTGATGACTAGAAGTATGGTTTTGTTGGGTCTACGGTAGCAATTTCGTGGTTTGGTGTGATTTTTGTGATGAGTTGTATTCATTATTGAGACCCTATATTCTATGTTATGCCATATGATGTATGAGGTTTTCTTTAGCAAGTATAAATATGGCTTTTATTTAGGTAGTCCGGGTGCATATATCTATATATGTACTGGCGTGTTGACTCCCCATGTTAATTTGTTAATGGGCGGCGTATGTGGTTTTAAAGGTTTCACACAGTGTAGATTTCACTAAGCAAGTGACTTCGCCCACCGTTTTGGGCGGCATTTCGTTTGTGTCGGGGTTGACGGGCGGCTAGTTGAGCCGAGGCGTTGGAGTTTGTTCAGGTGGCTGGGTGGCGTCGGGTGGCGAGAGGATCCTCGCTGATCGATTTTGATGTGTTGTCAGATGTTTTGATGGTTGTACTTTATTTTCAAACTTTAGCCTTGTCGGCGGTTGTCATTTGTATTACGAATAAATCACTGCTTTCTCTTTGTGGCGCTTTGCGGCATTCTTATTTATTTGGGATATATTTGTGCTTATATATGGAGTTTGGTTGGTTAGATATCGCTTTGATGGATTGTAAATTTTTAAAACATGATTATTTTGGAAATATTATATGTCAGTTTTTGAAGGAAGCGAGTAGTTTTTAAAGCGAGTCGTCAATCGGTTTAGTGATCGGTGTTCAGGATTCATAATGACTCTGTACCGGGGCCGGTAAATAGAGGCGGTCGTTCTGAAATACAGTCGGGCAATCGGAGAAAGGTAGGGACTTTGTAGTCCAAACTCCTCACGGCTCACATATAGAAGATCGGGACATAGGTCGGGACATATAAGTCCGACAATATTCTAACAACTTCCATGAATAGTTTTTACAATCAGGCAGCCAACTATTTTTGATAATTGTAATAAAGTGAGTATCGAATTCCAGAATCTTTTGTACATACAGATCATTTATTACTAGATTATTAGATTATCTCAGGCAGCCAACTAGTAATATACTTCGGCGATTTTCACGATGAAGATAGTCGACGGATATTATTAAATAATTGCAATGCCATTAACGTTCTAATAATAAAAGGCCGGAGAATATAATGGCGTCCATACACATACGCGTTCATAACATGGTTGTTATGTGATTTTGGATATAATGGCGATCTTTTGACAATAATTCTTCGTTAATTGACTCCTCTCTCATAGATAAACTTTCCTTAGTGGCCTCAACTATATTTGTACTTCGTTTTGAACTATTAAATCATAAGATGAAGTATAGACGTAGGCACGTTGCATCCAGCCCGAAGCATTTGAGGTCAATAATAAGATCGGAGTGTTATTAAGAGTTCATAGGTTTGACTGGTCACAAGAGAGACGGTCCAAGACCTTATTATATTAGTGCACACAAAGTAAAGCCCAACTCAATATGGATTGGGCTCCTCAATGACTTCTCATTAGAACACCTATAGATTATCACCCAAATTAGTTATTTTAAATATGCAATATGAGGAAAGACGCATAATATTTTATTTTAATTAAACAATTAATTAGAATTCTTAACTGTAATTGATTTTTCAATATGAGTAAATATGTTGACATCATTAGACCATTTACAATGGTCAAATTTAAACACTCAAAAGGTGTTGAATTAGCTTTTAATGCTTTGTTTTAAATAGCGTGTTTATTGAATGGAGAGATTTGTGAAAAATTGACCATAGTTTCCAAATCTATGAAATGGGGCCAAATGGACACTTGTCAAATGATAGTGAGCAGAATTGACAATGTAGGGGTCTTGTTTTGGACCTGGATATAGGGATAAATATGTGATATTTTTTCGTTGGAATGTGTATTTCTGGAATTGAAATCTTGGGGAATGAAATTTTGTTTAATATTTTTTTTTATTCTGACTTTTTATCTTTCTATAAATGAGGTTTAACATTTCGTTTAGGCGCCAAAAATAAATCATTTACACTTTCTTTTAGTCTTTACGCTAAAATAAGTTGTTTATTTTGAATTTAAACCTCTTGGCTTGATAGAAGAAAAATAATATCCTTTTATGACAAAATCAACAAATTACTTGTTATGTCAGCATCATAATTACCGACTAGCAAATTCCAAACAACGCGTTACCGAAAATTTTGCATTAATTACAGTTTTTACAAATGTTAGGTATGCATAGTATACTTAAGTACTGAAATCTTGGATTGATGATGCATTATGGTCAAGCTATAAACAGAAAAATGGGTTATGCTAATCTGCTATGACCAAGAATTTAAATCTAAAAATAAAATTCACGAATTTTTAACCGCGAATAGCGGTTGGAGGGAATAAGTGGTGCTAATGCTGAAACTCCACAAAATGATAAGGAAACTCGTCGGACTAGAAAAGAAAAAAATATTAAATGGACCCAGGCAAATTTTTAGTTCTTGCCGGTGGATGGATTAAATTGTACTTGGCGATTGTAATTGGAAGGAATCAGAAAGATACATTAAAGGAGAAATTTTCCGAGTATTATACTTTATGGCTCATTGAATCTTTAAGCTAACTTGATATAAAAATTATTTCAACTATATCAACAAAATGCTAGGTAGATGGAAGGACCATATGGCCAGCTGCTAAGTATGAAATAAAATGGGTGGTGAAGGAGAATGATGTTTTGGCAAGAGCCATCCTGATATATGTAGAAGATAGCAATGTCACCTTTAATTTAATCTGATAGTGGGATAAGGTTAATTGATCGACCCATTATATGTCTCAAGTTGGTGGAAATCCCGGATGCAGCGGTAGTGGAACTAAGAGAGCTCGAGAAACCGATATAGGTGACTCAGCGTCAGTTGGATCCATTTCTCGTCCAATAGGAAGAGATGCAAGTAAAAAGAAGGGTAAAGGGAAAAGTTCAAGAAGGGGAAAAGCTGAAGCGTTAGAGATTATTGAGGAAGACTGGGATGAGTACAAACAATTCAAGGAGAAGGAGTTTGAGAGACTAATTTTAGCACAACGAGAAAACAAGGAAACTTGAAGCTTAACAAGAACACAGAAGAGGCATCGAATTAAGTTACTTGAGCAATTAGGTAAAAGATGGCTTATTTATGAAGCTAAGATAAAGGGAACATTGGATGACTATAACAAACAACTCCTAGAAATATTTGAAGGTGGAATTATTTGTTAATTAAAGTATTAATAATGTTTATCTAAGTAATAATCTATCCGTTTTTTAATAGAAAAAAGCGAGATTGTTAATATCATTATTGTGATCATTTAATAAGTGTGATGTTTGACTCTTTTACATCAATTCATGTGAGAAATAAATATAATGGTACGACCAAATCATGTGAAGCCATGTGAATATCATATCTTATGAAAATAATATTTGATGTTTGTTTACATTATCCCGTGTAAGAAAAATAATGGGTGACGAAGCCATGTGAATACGATGAATGACTACTTTCCATTCATTATAAATATCCATAATGATACTCACTATCTTATCTTCTCGATCTTTTAGAAAAACACTCAAGGGATCCTCCTTATTTTTGTTTCGATGTTGAAGCCTACAAAAGACAAACTCGAATGGAGGAGAATCGATAGTAAAACCTCTTAGAGAACGTCACCAAAAAAATATTAGGGCAAATGAAGGCCCAGAATAGTACGCTTCATAGCAAGAAAAAAATATATTCTGAGGAGAGTCCTTAAGTGGCAAGCAGGAAGATTAATTGAAGACTATTTTTCAGATGAACCAACATACGATAAAACAATGTTTTGTCGTAGATTTCGGATGCAGAAGCATGTCTTCTTCTGGCGTTATTAAGGGACCTTTTGACACGCGGTAACTCACTTTACAAACAAAGATTTGATGCTACAAATAAAGAAGGCATATCTTCTTTAGCAAAGTGTACCACTACCATGCGTATGTTAGCATATGGATTGGCAGCTGATGCAGTTGATGAATATATCAAAATAGATGGTACTACTGCACTGGAGTGTTTACGCAAATTTTGCAAAGGAATTATATAGTTGTATGAACCCGTGTATTTGAGAGCACCTAACACCGATGATTTGCAAAGGATACTTCATGTTAGTGAGATGCGAGGCTTTCCAGGAATGATCGGTAGTATCGATTGCATGCACTGAAAATGGAAAAATTGTCCCACTACATGGGAAGGTCAATTTACTAGAGGAGATAAAGGAACAACGACTGTCATTTTGAAGCAGTTGTCTCCCATGATTTATGGATTTGGCATGCATTTTTTGGATGTCCACGTACGTTGAATGATATCAACGTGTTAGACAGATCACCAATTTTTTATGATGTCGAACAAGGGAATGCTCCAAGAGTTAATTACTATGTAAATGGGCCATAAATATAGTATGACATATTACCTTGCAGGATGGTATCACCCATCGTACCCGGCGTTCGTCAAATCAATTAAACTTTAACTAGTGAACAAGATAAGTTATTTGAGAAATATGAAGAGCAGCCGGGAAGGATGTGGAAGCGTGCATTTGGGTACTCAGCTTCGTTTCAAATGATTCGTGAGCCGGCTGAATGTAGGACATAAGTGATTTGACTATCGTCATGAGAACATATCGTTTCCAGAAATCATTTGGACATTGAAAGAGGAGCGAGATAAATATGCACAAAATTGGAATTATGACCAAGCAGTCCCGATGGATCTAGCCAACCGCAACAATATTCGGTAGTGTTACAACGTTTCAAAACCATGTCCGTGCTAGATCCGGAGTTACGTGATACAAGTGTACATGCCAATTGCGGTCCGTCTTGTTGGCATATATGGAAAAAAGTTTGGAATGTTTCGTGACTAGATTTTGTTCTAAACTTCATTAGTTGTATCGTGTCAAGTTGCACCTTATGCTTTATTTCTACTCCATTAGTTGTATCGTGTGTTTATTTAATCCTGTTGTATTTGAGTGCTTTCAACTTCTTTATTTGATTTAATAACAAGAAATTTTGAATTCATTTAATTAAAAATAAGCTAGAAATATATAAATAAGTTTTTTAAACTTATTATTTATTTACTTCTATTTTCTGCGAATGATAATAATATTTATCATATAAAAACAAAGAATAAATAAAAAGAAAAATATGAAATAAAAGATGTAGTTTATATGTTATTGAGTTTAAAGTGAGAGAATTTTGTTTAAAACAGAAAACCATTGGAGTATATAAAATGTTAAATTAATTGTTGAATTGTTAGATGAAAAAGAAAAGATGATGTGAGATGTCGGGAATTGAAAAAATGGGTGTTTAAATATGTAACCATTGTACATAATCTTAGGACAATGACACGCCTGCTGAAGGACTAGATCAATAGTGAATAGGACAATTAATTTTTATTTAATAAGTAAATCATGGATATTGAAAAATAATAAAAATAAATCTAGACCCAGTACTCAAATATAAACATTCCAGTTAGAATAGTACTCTGTATTTAATAAATGAGCATCATTGCTTACCAATTATTGAGTATTAGATTAGTGGGTGGGACATCGAAAACGGTCCGAAATATGAGGATCATTTACGCCCGAAAAGTTAGCGATCCGGGATCGAGACTCATTTTGTATCTAGAATCGGTTTGGACCCGGACCGTTAACTGGTAAAATATCATTAATTCCCCCGCCCACCGCACTTTCATCCCCCCACCGAACTTGAGACTTCACCGTCCGCCGTATTCATTTCTTCTTGATTATTTCACAGTTCTCGCCCCCACTCCCTCGCTTTTTCTTTTACTTTATTTTTCTTTCTTATCTTCTCTTCACAGTTCAAAGACCTTTCCCTCAACAAGGTAATAAAAATGTTGATTATTTTTTTTAATTTTTCGTTTTTAATTGTTTAATTTTTATTTGAGGTTTTATTTTTATTTTTGGATATTTTTTATCTATTTGAACCGGACCGAACGATATCGCCCGAATCTATCGGACGGTTCGATTCCTTCTATCCAGAATAGAGTTATCGGTTCGGTCGAGGTAGGACGGTCGTTCGCTCGTTCAGGTCGCGAGAATCTTTGTGCAGGACGAGCAGGACCGACTCTTATTATTTACTTGGATTGCCGTAGAGGCTGCCCGGGTTGGGAAAAGAAATTCTACTTTTGTCGATGTCAGTATAGCTAACATTTTTTCACGTAGTGCTAAGCGATGCAATTGCTAAATGTGTCTACCAAAAATTGATTAGATTATTATGCCTCTTTTTAAATATGAATCGACCACATTTACTTCTTTCTATTTGTTTTATTTTCTGCAATTGATATCTCTTTATATACTACAATTATAATAATTAACATACAAAATCTTGTATTACAACATAATATTACACAAAATAAAATTTCATCATTTATTTCAAATTATTTATAACAATTAACCTGCTATGGAAGAAGCAGTTCCGAACTAGGGCGAAGTAGTTTCTTAATGAGAAAATGTTACTTACGGTAATGATGTGAAGCCCTTGTGGAACTCGAGCCAACTAAATTCAATCGAGGCAACAAATTATCTCCATCTTGAGCAAAAGGCGGAAGGCGAGACAAGTTAATGTGGAATTTTTCATGATTTTATTTGCGGGTTTGTATTTCTATTTAACATTGAAGATGAAAAGGCAAATTCTGGTTTGATTCTCAGCTTAATCTTTTAGCCAATGTACTCACAGTCTTATTAGGAAAAGAATAAAGTTTGCAATATAATTTATATCAGATTCTTTTTATTAAGTGTATTTGGAGCATTGATTTATAAACTTCAATCTGAAAATCTACTACAATATTTCATTTTTTTTAAAAACCCCAAAAATAAATGAGATGCGATCTTATTTTGTATAAAGTTAATTGATAATACAAGATTTTAGTGGGAAATTAGGTTTAGGGGGTGCGGATAAGAAAAAAAAGTTCGAGAACTTTTAGACAGAAGAATAAGTTCGGGGAACGCGTTAAAAATTCTTTGGATAGTTTAGGGGGTCTCGGCCAAAAAGCCATTTCTTAACCGTTGCGAAGTAGACCTCTTAAATTACTCTATATGAGGAAGTAGCCAAGAGGAATTCGGACATAGGCCTGGACTCTTGTGAGAGAAATCAAACAACCAACCTAGAGACTAGAGACTCGAGTCCACAGACATAAATATTGATAGCTCAAAAGCAATTTGGTCCGTTTATAGCTCCAAAATAAATTGCGAATCTTTGTGTCCAGCATCCGTAGTACGGCAGTTTGTGAGGTGTTAAATTATGATGATCAATTATCCAGGTTTAGATTTCGAATATTAATATCGAAAAGAACTTTATTTAATGTGAAACTTTGAGTAAGAGCTAATATTTGAGAAGAAAATGATGAAAACAGGGATAGAGAGAGACAAAATAAATGGAAGTGCTATCGACCACGTTAGTCCGTTGAGAGAACCAACTTACTTCCATGGGTTTTTAGATAACTGATCATGCGACATTAAAAGTTAACGTCTAAGCGATTTAGCGTCAGCTTTGGACCAAATTATAATTTTGATGAAATTTTGAGGTAAAAATGTTAGGCTTTATTCATTTTATTTTGAACAAACACCCACTTGCCGGTGATGCCGCTATTTATCACGAGGCAGTCCGGCTTGCCACACGACTTCCCGACAATGAATGCCGCGTACAATATTGGCTGACAGGTGAGCGCCAGCGGAGATGAAATTTACTTATGGTTTAGCAATTTCTTGATTTTTCTTATTTTACATATTCTAGATCTTGAGACTTTAAAAGATGTAACATTTAAATTTTAAATTGGTGTAAATATGAAACTTTTGTTTTTATGTGACATTGTTAAATTGGGTGAATTTAAAAGGCCTATTCTAGAAGAATGAAGGTGGGGAGGGAAGGGGAGCGGTGCTATGGTGATTAAGAAGGGAGGGGGGGAGCTTTATGGTGATGAAGATGGTAGCTATGGTAGAAGATAAGAGGGTGGGGAGGTTTATGGTAATGAAGATGGTAGTATGGTGATGATGAAAGTGGGGGTATTAAATAATAATTTAATAAATAAGTATCCCAAAAGTATGTTAAATAATAATTTCGCTTGAGAGTGGTCTCGGTCGCGTTTCCATTCGTCGGGGCCAAAGTGCAACTAAAAGGTTAGTTACTTGGGAACTAAATAGTAACGTTCTTCATTGTGGGGCCAGTCGCAATGAACGCCCTTCTGGAACCATATCGGCAATTCCCTCTCGTTGTACATTTCACTTAATGTGAAGCTTATTTTCATATAGCCCCCAGACTATTATCCAGCATTTCAAATTGTGTCCCCTGAATTGTTTACCTTTCAAATTACCCCAATTAATACTATCGTTTCATATTGCCCAGCGGTAACGTTATCGTGTAATGCGTAATA